>ML111238.1:0-16155 GCA_003697995.1 Taxidea taxus jeffersonii
TTTTTTTTTTTTTTTTAAATAGCTAGCAGGCTGTATTGCATTTTATTATTATCTTCTGTTCACCCTTAACCAACTCCATCCATTCTTCACAAAACAACCATTTCTAGACGATCATGAAGAATCTCAGATGTGCTTTCCTTTAGAAGACTTTGCCCCACCTCATCTGGATTTTATGTTCGTTCCTTCTTTGAACTTCTATTGCATCTTGTGTATACTAAAATCACAGGACTTTTCATACTACATACTACTTTTCATACTACAATTTAATGTCTTCTCAACAAGTGAATTTTATCTCTGTGTTTCCAAAATTTGACATAATACCTGGAATTCAGACTTGACTCAGTGAGTGCATTAAAGATTTCTAAAACATCAGTTTTCTCCTGATTACAAATGTAGTAAAAAAACATGTTTTTTATTTAAATTTACCTGTTTTCATTTGTACTGAATCTAATATAAATAATTGCAAAATAGTAATGACAAACAATATTTCAAAATATCTTTAATAACTATAATGTGCTCTAAAATATCTTCAGTTTCTATTAATGAGAAAATTAGAGGTACTGTTAATACTATTGGGATTTTCTGCTTAAATTTATAATTGAAGGAAATCCTAAATTTCAGGAAGAAGTTAGTGAAAATAAACTACAGGGTTTTTTTTTTTAGTATACAAATTTATAGACCCTGAATTCTTTGTGGACCTTTGCTCAGAACTCGTGTGTTAAATCCTAAGTTATTTAAGATACAGATTTTATATAATTGATGCTTGTCTTTCCATGGTCTTTAAAGAAAATTATTCCAGAAAAAATTATTTATTCATTCTTTATATGTTAGGAACTATATTCCAAAATACATCTTTGAATTATTTCATTGTCCTCATAACAACAATCTGATAAGAAAGCAGGTTTTGTGCAGTTAAGCAGTTAACCTAAGACCACAAAGTTAGCAAGAAGGAAAGTGAGAACAGAAACCCAAGTATGTTTGAGCTTGGCTGTTATCTTACACACCGTGGCCAATGATGACATGACATTAAAAGAAAAATTCTTGGTTCAAATCTTATCTTGCCACATCAAAACATACAAACTTACACAAAACATTTTTTTTTTTGAATCACCAAGCATCATTATTTAATAAAAAAGCCAGTATAATAGCAAACCAATTTCTTTTGTAAAGTCATTTCATAATCCCTGATGATTTCATAAATTGTGAAAAAACTCAATTGAGAGACAGTCTTGCTTAATATTTTCCCCCTGAATTTAGATCACAATAAAATCATTTTTTTAAAATTTTATTTAATTTCATTTTTTTCCAGTGTTCCAAGATTCTTTGTTTATGCACCACACCCAGTGCTCCATGCAATACGTGCGCTCCTTAATACCCACCACCAGGCTCACCCATCCCTCTGCTGCCTCCAAAACCGTCAGTTTGTTTCTCAGAGTCCTCAGTCTCTCATGGTTTGGCTCCCCCTCCGATTTCCCCCAACTCACTTCTCCTCTCCATCTCCCAATGTCCTCCATGTTAAAATCATCTTCTAAGTAAACTACCTAAAGTGTCAAGCTATTATAATCTCAAAAATCTTGTGGTAGTCACTTTTTCTTCTAACTGCATTACAAGTTCTTAGTTTGTACTTGGATCATTATTTTTTCTAGTTAAAATACATGAAGCATTAATTGTGTTACTTTGCTAGGCAAGATGATATTCTGTTTCACATAGTAACTCATTTCAATTATATTCTTCTATGAAGAAAAACCAGATATTATGATCCCAATCAGGTTTTGCTACGTAACAACTCACCCCAAAGTTTCATGTGTACAATGTGGGGCTGTTTTGCTCACTACTCTGCAGGTTGGCAGTTTGCTCTGGGTGAAACTAAGCTGCAGCTGTGGGCACCTGAGGCAACTGGCTGAGGGCAGCCTCAGCTGGAATACGTCATCCCTGCTCAGTGTGAGTCCCTGCAGCTTGATCACGTATTGGCTAGGCTGATTGCCAAGTGAGAGCAAAGAAGAGGAAAAGAACTCTGGAGGCCTAGAGGAGGGACTGGCAAATCATTGCTTCTGCCACATTCTCTTTATTGGTCAAACTAAGTCACTAGATCATCCCAGCTACACGGCATGGAGAAATATATTTTACTTTTCCATAGGAAGAGTGCAAAATCACTGTGCAAAAAGGTGGAGATCCTGAGAGGGAAAAGATTGAGGCCATTTTTGCAAACAGTCTTCCACAGTGTCTATATCTATTACAGTGTATTTACTACGGTATCTATTACAGAAGAGAGAATGTAGAATCAAATTAAATTACTTGACTGACATCCAAAGTAGTAGAGCTATTATTTAACCTCAGGCCTCCCCTATCCAAATCCATTTTCTTCTAAGTACAACACCATCATTTTTAATCAAATTCCAAATTTTCCTTCTTCTTTGACAGATAGTTATATGTATAATTTATACATATATTATTTATATGATTTTATATATAAATATATGTAGACAGTCATCTGTCAAAAAGGAAGAATATATATATATATATATATATAAATGCATATGCTTATTTTCAAAGAAACTCCAGTGGCTCAAATAATTTTTAGCTTTTTATTATGTTTGTCTCCTTAATTCCATAAGTTTGTGGGTCACGTTATGAAAACAATGTAAAGCAAGAGACCAGCAAAGGGAGAAGGAATAGGGATGAGAAGGAACCCAAAATGCTCCACTAGGTATAGAGCCTGGTTATGAAGGGATTGTGCTCATGTTGGGAGAACTCCTTCTTCCAAGGGACTTCATGGCCTCTGTTATTTTTATTCAGTCTTCTATACAAATTAGTGAGTATAAGTTCATCAAGGAATCCAAGAGCAGAAATGAAAACTGCATCCGTATCTTTTACTCCAAAGAACCAAGTCAAAGAAGGAAGCATACTGAGATTCTAAAATGAGATTCCAAACTGACAAAATTATACCTTATCTTATAACCAGATGATATAGGTTTCAAAGCCATGTGTTCTATAAGTTTTTACCTAGTCCATAAGGGCCAAATTTTCATACAAATAATAATATTAATTCAACCATTCTGCCCTCATGCCAATATCATTTTTTAGACATCTACTTGGGATTAAAGTAAAAATAAGATATTAATTGAAAATATATGGCAATTATATTTAGATATATTTAAAAATTAATGCATTAATTTATACTATGCCTATAACTGAATCTTTTTTGCTTTTATTACCTTATACAGTTTTCACAAGTGTGTGTGCAGTTGACATATCCAGTATTGCTTTGTCTAACTTATTTTGTCACAGGAGGAAATTGAGACTAAGATAAGGTAAGTGATTTCCCCACTACCTCCTGGTAGATGCATTCTAAGCACTTTTAAAAAATGCCAAAATTTTGTCTGAATTGGAAAATAGTAATTTATAACTAATTGGAATTTGGTGAAAGCTGTGTTGTAAAATACATAATTTTTTTTCCTCTCAGAAACTTAAACACCTTGTGACTAGTCACAACAAGATGATGAGGGAAGGATGGGAGTAGAAAATATGTGCGAACAAGTGCATCCCTCTTGAGGGAAGTGTGCTGAGTATGTGTTTTGGCGGTAGACGAATCCTAGTCTTTCTCAGGGACAGAAAGTATCCTCAGGTGCAGGGGAAGCTAAAATTGTCTTCCCTTATTTTCAGATTTCCTAGGCTTTCTACCTCTCTCTGGCTTTTATATCTTCCAGCTGTGTTCTAGTGATTTATTTCATTTTGGAGAATATGATGAGATTCTCGGTGGTATTTTATTCTCATCATTTAAGTATTTTTTGGTCAGTTTTCTTTTATCCATTTTACATGGCTTTGCTTCTGTTGGCTTGTTTTTACTTTTGAATTGTTTCTCATTTCTGGGATACTCAGTTGAATATTTTCATTGTTAGTTTGCCAATTTTTGATTTTGCCATTAAATTTAGACCATTCCAAAATGTACACACCAGCCTTTTATTTTGAAAGAACCTTTTCTGTCATGAAATAGTCAATAATGGTATCATAGAGGGTTATGTGTGGGCTGCAGACAGTTAAATTTATTTAGACAATATATATTTTAAGACTCTCAGAATAATATAAATATTATATTTATATTATAAATATGATATCTAAATAATATCATATATATAATATAAATATAAATAAAATAGTAATATATTTAAAAAATAAAAATATATTTAGACAATATATATTTTAAGACTCTCAGACCTAGTGAGAACTGAGAATAATATTCATTTCTTTGAGGTCTGATTTGGACAGTGATAGGGTTGGTGATGCTTAAGGAAGGAGCTAGGGAATGGCAGTTAAAGTTTATGGAACAAAATAGATACCACTGGGTTTTTTGGTTTTTTTTTAGCAAAGTTTTAGTTCTTTCATAATTGGTCTGAAACCATTTCCTTTAGAATGGCCTTGTCTTCCCTATGTTGCTTCTCAATAAGAGCTTGGCAGTAACTTGAGAAATATATTCTCTTTGTGACGCTAGTAATTGGAAATACCCAAGCTGGGTAGGTTGTAGGGATTCAGCCATATAGGTTTAACTGTGAGGTGTTGAGTATCAGGGAGTAACTAGGGGATTAAATAAAATTTTAAAAATATATATTGTATGTTGGGATCAGTAACCACTTTTATAATAAAACATTTGATCCTAAAAGAAGAGAACCAAAATTTCCACTTCTTGTTGTAATGAAGTAGCTTATATCAGACAAGCACTTTTAAAAAAAAAATTCAATTTACTTAATTAAAAATAAAAAACAAGTTTAGCCATTTCTCCTACCTCTCAGTCCCCACTTCTGATAGTCACCAATCTGTTCTATCTATGAGCTTGTGTTTTTCCTTTTTTTCATTATTTTTTAGACTCCACATATAAGGGAGAAATCATATTGTATTTGTCTTCCTCTATTTGACTTCTTTCATTTAGCATAACTCAACATCCATCCATATTGTTGCAAATAGCAAGATTTCATTCATTTTTATGGCTGAATAATATTCCATTCTGTGTATGTGTATGTGTGTGTGAATGCATATGTATATATGACATGGATAAATCCATTTATCCATTGATCTGTTAGAAATCTGTTTCCATATCTTGACTTGTAAGTAATGTTGCAATGAATATGGGGGTGCATATATCTTTGTAAGTTAGTATTTTCATTTTCTTTATATAAATACCTAGAAGTGGAATTGCTGGATCACATGGTAGTTTTATTTTTAATATTTTGAGGAAACGCCACACTGTTTTCCACAGTGGCTGCACCAAATTACATTCCCATCAACAGTGAACACTGTTCCCTTTTCTTGACATCCTTGCCAATACTTGTTATTTTGAGTCTTTGTGATAATAGCCATTCCAACAGGTGTGAGGTGATATTTTATTGTGGTTTTGAGTAGTATTGTGCTAATGATTTATGATGGCTTCTTTTTGTGTGCCAGCTGGCCATCCGTATGTCTTTTTCTTTTTCTTTTTTTCTTTTTAAGATTTTATTTATTTATTTGAGAGAGAGAGCAGAGAGCACAAGTGGTGGGGAGGGTCAGAAGGAGAGGAAGAAGCAGACTTCCTGCTGGGCAAGGGGCCTGAAGTAGGGCTGGATCCCAGGACCCCAAGATCACTACTGAAGGCAAAGGCAGATGCTTAACTAACTGAACCACGTAGGTAGCCCTGTATATCTTCTTTGATTCAATGTCTGTTCCGATCTTCTGTCCATTATTTAACTAAATTTTGTTTGGTTTTGCTATCAAGTTATAAGAGTTCTTTACTTGTTTTGGATATTAGCTACTATATATATATACTATATATATATAGTATACATATATATACATATTTTTATTTAAATATGCACTTACACTCAGGTAAGCATTCTTGAGAGGAAAACTAATGTACATATATGTACATATAGTATGCATATATAATAGACATATTTATATTTAAATATGCACTATACTCAGATAAGCATTCTTGAGAGGAAAACTAGAATATCATGGTAAAATGCAAAACACAGCAAGTAGGACTTGAGGGTTCCAGACTGTAGGGAGAAAGAAATATACTAAGGTTGTTTTGATATTTTTTTACCTTTATAACCTTCAGAAATTTGCTAATTCATAGGCAGTGCATAGCTTAGACAATGAGTAGAAAGTAGTGGTTCAGAACTTTCAGTGGTTTTCATGGGCAGAGAAGAAAGAAACTGTTGTTTGGAATTACCAGAACAATGAGACCTCAAAAGAAAAGGTCATCTTTACTTGTAAAAGAAACCACTAGGAGGTGAACCTTACATTTTTATTAATTTCTTTTCAGGCATATTTTGACTTACATTTTCTGACTTTGGCAGGCAGGTAGAGGTTGAAAAGTCATTAAGGGATTATCAGATAAGTTAAGAAACTGAGTACTGATTTGGTGATCCCACAGAACTGGAGAGACAAAATAAAAAATTGTTCAAGCTTTGTCAAAGACAAGAGGCTCTGATAAATACACTGGGCTTTCTGTAGAAAGCCCATTTATTCCATTTCCTGTTTCAAGAAGGTCATGTCTCCCATGTTTATGTGTTATGTTTAAGTCATTAAAAGGAAAATAAAGTATCTCTGGAAGAAGAATTTTTTTTTCACAGTATCCACTTATGAATTTTAAGATCCAGGAATGCTAAGATAAAACCAAATGGCCTAAGACTAAGAGGAAAATGAAATGTAGAAACTGGTCTACAGATGAATCAAACACTGGAAATACCAGGCAGTCTGTTAAATATATATGATTAATATTATAAAAAAAAATAGATGACAAAAGGGAACTTCTCACCAAGGATTAGACTTTTTTTTTTTTTTAAATAATCACATGGAATGACTATAGATGAAAAGGCCTATAACTCAAAGTGAGGACATAATAGATTGATTTAATCAAATTCAATACATTGGGAAGAAAATTAGTGAACTAAAAAATAAGTCTATAAATAATATCCAGACTGGAACACATCAAAAATGTCTGACAAAACTATAGTTTCTGTCCCATGAGAGTAAAAGGTTAAAAGCAATATCTGAAGAAATACTGGCCAATAATATTCCAAAACTAATGAAAGACACTGTAATATTCATGCATAGTTTCAAGATTAAAAAACAAAAACAAAAACCAATATTGAGTAGATCTTAAAAGTTATCATCACAGGGCCCTTGGGTCACTCAGTCGTTAAGTGTCTGCCTTCGACTTGGGTCATGATCCCAGGCCCCTGAGATCAAGCCCCACATTGGGGTCTCTGTTCAGGGGAAAGTCTGCTTCTCCCTCTCCCCTGCCCCCTCTCTCTTTTGTTCCCTCTCTCTCTGTCAAATAAGTAAATAAAACCTTTAAAAAAGTTATCATGAGAAAAATAAACTATGTGTAGTGATGGTTGTTAACTAAGTGTAGTGATTGTTTCTCAATATATACTAATTGAATCATTGTGTTGTACACCTGAAACTAATATAATGTTATATATCAATTATAACTCAGTAAAAAGTAAAAATAAAAAAAGAGCTATAAACCCTAATCAGAATAAATTAAAAAAAAATTCCCACATAGACACACTGTAATAAAAACAATAAAAACCAAGACAAATAGAAAGCTTGAAAGCCTCCAGAGAACTGGAGACACACTGCCCATAAAAATATGTAAACAAACATAGTAGCTCATTTTTGTACAGAAACAATGGAATCATAAGAAAATATAATGTCATATTTGAAGTGCAGAAAGAAAATAACTACCAACATGGAATCCTATACCCAGTGAAAGGAAACTACGTAATAACATTTTTAGGGAAATAAAAACCCCAAAAATTGCAAACAGAATAGCATTAAAAAAACAATAATAATGAGAGGTGTTAAGACAGAAGTAAGTTTCTTCTAAAAGGAAGTTTAGAAATTCAGAAAGAAATAAGAGAGATAAAAAAAGTAATCATGAATAAATCTGTATCAATAAGTGACTGTGCAAAACAGTGATAATTATGCCTTGGTTTTAAAAATGAGTAGGATTAAAATTTATGTCAAAAAGATACAGAAGGATTGAGGAAATAAATGAAGATAAAGTGACTTAATGCCCTTTTATTGTCAATGAAGCACTAAAGGTTCTGCATACAGGTAGTTTATAATAGAGAAATAGCTTCATTCTCACTATTTTCTCCTGTCATTGTACTGCATCACTGCATCCTTTCATTAGGACTATAAAGAAAGAAATAAGAATATTATTATGTGCAGACAACAGTATACATTGAAAATTAGAAAGTATCTATAAATAAATACATACAATTAAAATGTAAAATTAACAAGGCTGCTGCATAAAATTATATTTCTATTTATTGGTCACAATTAGGAAATGAAAAAATTTAAATGTATTTTAAGAATCACATAAAAATATTAACCCCCTACGGAGGTGCCTGGGTGGCTTATTTGGTTAAATGTCTGTCTTGATTTTGATTCAGGTCATGATCTCAGGGTTATGAGATTGAGCCCTGCCTCACCTGCTTAAAATTCTCTCTTTCCCTCTCATGCTTGTCCTCTCTTTCTCTCTAAAAACAAAGATTTAAGCAAACAAAAATGATGAAGTTGCTTTGCTTTCATTAAAATTAGGTTCATCAAAAGACATTTTTAAAAGGATAAAAGAGTAAAGCCATAGACTAAGAGGATTTTTTTTTTTTTGCTGTGTTTATCTAACAAAAAATTCATGTCTAGAATGTGTAAGAATTCCATGTCATCAAAGGAGAGATAATCCAAATAAAATGGTCTAATGGTGGGGTTCCTGGGTGGCTCAGTTAGTAAAGCTTCTGCCTTTGGCTCAGGTCAGGATCCCTGGGTCCTGGGATCAGCCCCACATTGGGATCCCAGATCAGCCAGAAGTTTGCTTCTCCCTCTCATCCTTCCCCCTGCTCATGTTCTCTCTCACTTTCTCACTCACTCTCTCTTTTGTTTTTTTTTTTTTCCTTTTCTTTCCTTTTTGTTTTCTTCAATATTTCATACTTCTTGAAATATTTTCTGTTTCTATGTGAAACCACACCCACGTCGCATAGAATGCAATTAAAAAGCCTCCTGGTGGATCCATGATAGATCATTCTTTTAAGATCCATAATAACATCAACAATCACATCCATAATACCAGTCCAATGTCAACCTCACATGGATTTTTTAAGAATAGTGTATCTGTGAAAGTAAAAGAAGCAGCTGAAGCTTCAGCACAATTCTGACTGAGTCAGAATTGCCAAGCATGGAACCAATTATCGAGAAAGTTTAAGTCAAATACCTGAGAATTCAGTGTCAGTTGAGTAATTTCATTTTTACTTCACATTAAATACCTGTTCTCTTTTAGGAACTATGCAGTATGGTTAAATGACACTTTAATTGTAATTCAGAAATGAAAATTGCTTTTTGCTTGTTTATCAAATCACTAACTCACCTTAATATTCCATTTGATAGCAAATTTGGTGATAACAGTGAAAAAAGAGATTGAAGCGTACCCATGGCAAATAAACAGAATCCTGAAATGTTTTCACTTCTTTCTCTTAGAAGGTTAGGAAACAATAATATTACTTACACAGTGGGTAAAATGTATACATAGATAGAATGAGAATTTTTACACTCAGATTTTACAGGATAGTTTATAGACCTTTCTGTCAATTTTAGATAAAGATACATAGCTGAAATTGCAGAATGAGTCACAACCACTCAGAAATTGGCCTATCATTCTTGTGAGGATAAAGTGCTAAAGGTATTTTATGAACATTTGTCCAAATTCCTCTCTACTTTTACATGATAGGAAAGAGAATCACTAAGCTTCCTTTTGTTTGGGGCTAGAGCAGACATAATGGAAGACACTGAATGTGAGAGGAGACAGGTAGCCAGGGACCATGCAGGAACCTGATGTACAAGGGGATGGAGGCAGACGTCTTTCAATAACAACCAGTATTTAGGGAATACAATTGTGTGTCAGGCACTGGGTAGCAAATGGTGAATGAGGCAAAGGAGGATTCCCAGAACGTATAACCTAGTGGGGACTGCTATGCTATGTGAGACGGTTCAGACTACTGTGGCAAGCAAACCTCATCAAGAGGTCAGAGCAAACTTCATAACAAGACTCTAAAATGAGATTGAGAGTGGGGGTGGGCAAAAATGGGCAAAGGCAAGTAGAAGGTATAGGCTTCTAGTTATGGAATGAATAAATCACAGGATGAAAGGTACAGTATAAGGAATATAGTCAATGATAATGTAATAGCATTGTATGGTGACCCATTGGTAACTACACTTGTGTGCATAGCATGATATATAGAGTTGTTGAATCAGTGTGTTGTATGGCTGAAACTAATGTAATATTCTGTGTCAATTATACTTCAAGAACAATTTTTTTAGATACAAAAAATAGAAGAGGAAAAAAGAAGATCTAGAGAGCAAGAAGTACTTATCTATAAGAACTAGGCAGAAGGAAGAGAGGCAGTTTTCATAATAAGGGGAAAGAATGTATGGATATTCAGGGAAGAGGGAAAAACAGACACAATTGAGAGACTGAAAAAAATTTTTGGAATGTCTAGAGTAAGACTGAAAAAAAAAGAGAAAGGGAAGTTATTTCAAGATGGTTGAAGTAAAATTGGGAGAAAACTCAATGATACCTAGTTACAGTTTGTGTTTGATTCCAAGGACAGTGGGACCAATTAATGATTTTAAAAGGGAATAAACATAATCAGATTTGTATTTCAGAAAAAAAAATGATTCTGGCTATCATATACTGAAAGAATTAGAAAGCGTGGGGTATGAAGGAGGACTGAAATGAGACATATTTAGAAAAGTCTGGGGAAAGATGATGGTGGCTTGGATCACAATAAAGGAAGATGGACATGAGAGGTATAAAGGATATTTTAAAGGTGAAATTGATGACCTAGTGACTAATTGGTTGATGAAGGAAAAAAAGAAGTCAGAGATGGCTTCTAGTATCTGACTGTAGCAACTGGAATACACTGGTTCTCATGTTTGAACAGTAAGATGAATTGCAGAACCCATCGCTAATGTCCTGAGTTTGTAGAGAATTCCTCACTTGGTTAAGAAATGATTGTACAACCTGGTGCTTCCCTTAGTGCTCTTTCTCACTGAGTAGTATGAACTGAATGGAATAATCTATGTAAAGGAATTTATGGACTCTACACAGTTCCCAAACGTAAGACATTATTATTTGTAGATAGGGAGAACCTGTCTTGTTTGGTTTAGATGTCACCAGGCAAGTAGAAATATAAAAACTGAGTTTCTTATTTGTCTTAGTCAGCTTGGGCTACTATAACAAAATGTCATAGGCCACATAATTTATAAAAAATAGAAATTTATTTCTCATAGTTCTGAAGATTGGGATGTCAAAGATGAAGGTACTGACAGATTCAGTGTCTAGTGACAGCTTCCTTGTTCATATATGGCCTTTTCACATGGTGGAAGGGACTATAGAGTTATTCGTGTGGTCCCTTTTATAAGAACATTATCTCACTTATGAGGGCTCCACCCTTATGACACAATCGTTTCCCAAAAGGCCCTACCTCCAGACATCATCACATTGAGGATTAGGTTTCAATATATGAATTTGAGGAGCATGAAGAGACACAGCCATTTAATCTTCAGTACCAACCAAATGAAAGAACTGAAAACTGGCTCAGGATTTGAGTCCAGTTGCAGATAAAAACATGACATGGGGGGGACGCCTGGGTGGCTCAGTTGGTTGAGCAGCTGCCTTCGGCTCAGGTCATGATTCCAGCGTCCTGGGATCAAGTCCCACATCGGGCTCCTTGCTCGGCAGGGAGCCTGCTTCTCCCTCTGCCTCTGCCTGCCACTCTGTCTGCCTGTGCTCACTCTCTCTCTCTCTAATAAAAAATAAATAAAAATCTTAAAAAAAAAAAAAAACATGACATGGACCTAGAAAAACTGTAGTTCAGTTGATTTGTGGGTGTGGGGAGATCAGGAATGTTCACATCAGCTCTAATAGGTATTGAGTTATGAGCAGCAAGATCAATTTCAGACACCAGTGGCCAGTGGGACAGGGCATGCTCAGGAATAACTTAGACACTAGGTAAGGCTATTCCTGATCCTGAAGGCTGAAGGTCTTAAGTTTCTGCAAGATAGTAGAGCTGGGCAGGACTGGACAAACAAACAAGGTCATGCAAATTAATTTATGATCCTAGCAAAAGGAGATCATATAGAATAAGAAGAGAGTAAAATATTCTGGAAACTTGGTAATCACTTATGTACCAGGAAAGCTAATAGCTTTAGAATTTATGCTAGATGCTCACTAGTGAAATTATAATGTCAATTCAGATTTAAGAAGAGTAAAGCATTCTAGCATCTCTACTGATGAAGAGAAGATAAAAAGAAAAATTATACAGGATTTCTCTAACAAAAGTTTTGAGGCTTGATTTTGTAAGTTATAAAAGAATATTTCACTATTCAAAGTAAGTAGTACTATGTTTATAGAGAAGGCAATTTGGTGTACCTTGAGATGACAAACATGAAATTAACTGCAAGAATAAAAGACATCAGTACTGGGAAGGTGTCCATTTTCTAAATGCAATCTACTTCTGTGTTAAAGAATTTTTAATGCATTCACAAAGTAATTCAACAAATGTTTGATGCTCATTCCATTTTGGCAAACAGGGCAAGCCTGGTAAGGAAGAATGAATTTCTGTCCTACAAGAGCTCAGAGTTGTGTTAGGATCAATAACATAATGAAAGGAGTGAGAGCAAATTTATGAATATACTTGGGGCATCAAAATGAGATGTTCCCAACTGCCTGAAGTGATTGAGAAAGGCTTCACTTACACGCCAGAGATCAAGGTCATTGGAGTGAAGTGTAATTCCTGGGTGAAGAAGGAAAGAAAGGGCATTCTGGGTCTATGGAAAGACATTGGCTAATAGAGAACAGCAGGTTTCCAAAAAAATGAGTTCAGTATTCAGAGAGAGCTCAGGGGCATATTGTAAAGGGCCTTGTATGACCTTCTTAGGAGTTTAAACTTTACATTACACGCAATGAGAGGTAATTAATGGGACAAAAACAACAGTAGTTTTTGGTAAGTAGCTGGTGATGCTGAGGAGATGTGATCTGTGGGTAGAAGACAGTAGAAGAGAAGAGCTGATATTATCAGAGAATATGACTAAGAGGTGGTGAGGGTTTAAACACAGGCAGAAGCAGTAACACCGAGAGAACTCAGGCTGGAAGAGTGTTACTGATAGCAGAATTATCAGGAAATGTGGTTTATAAATATTTGCTTAGTCCACAGTCTCTCCTACTCCATTATAATGGATTAAATTGCTTGACATGAAAGACCAGAATTCCACCAAGAACTTAATATTACGTACAGTTAAGGAGACCAATTCTTTTGATATTTGGTGTTTTTACTTAAGAATTTCTCATACCAATATATGGTACTACCGTCATTTCCATCCTCAAAATTTGTGTCTGTTACATAGAGGGAAATTGCAAATGTTACAAAAATGGATATAACTATTTTATAAAGTAGTTGAACAACTCAAAACAACTAAAAGAAAGACTTGAAGACCTAGAACAGCAGGAGTTTATAAATGAAAATTCATGGTAGACAAGCTGAGTTCCTTCCTTTGATAAATTCTCAAAATTAATGGATAGAAAGGAAAATGTGATATATTTAGGCATTAGCAAAACATCTGATACTATGTCTGATGATATTTTACTTGCAAATTTGTTTTAAATGAGTTTAGATGACAAGAAAATCAGTCAGATTAAAATTGAGGAAAAGCTTATAAACAGAAAGTAACAAATGCTAGGTCTGGTCTTATTTAACATTTTTATTAAAGATCTAGAATGGTGGGGTAAATGGCAGATTAATAGAAATGCCAAATGACACTAAATTTATAGGATTATAAAGTGTGCAGATTGCAAACTGTGAGGAGATGGAAAATTGACCCAAATATAATGATTTAAGCATAAGCAGAAAGAAAATGACACAACTTTTTTCAATAATCACAGTCGCAAAAACATGTAAACTGATAAAAATGGCAAGGGCAGTGGATGAAGGATTAAGAGGAATGAGCTCTAGTTCCAACTTGGGTACTGCCTAGGTAACTTTGTGTATGTGGCTCATCTCCTCTGCAATTATCTGTTTCCCCAAGGTTAATGTTAATAGATAGGACAAGTCAGTGTCTATAGTTTCTTCCATCCCTAAAATTCTTTCTTCACTTTCCCTATCTTTATTTTTTTCTTTCTTCCATGTTATTAAGCTGTTTCTCTTACATTGAAGATTTGCTTTATGAATGTCTTCTGAGGCTTCTCTGTCCAGCTGAGGTCATTAACATTCTTTGAATGACAGTTTCTCTGTAGAGCTATACACTGACATACTTGATAATACTAATTTGTATACTTACCCTATGTCAGGAAGTGACTCACTGAAAGGCCTACTGTAGTCTATCACCTGCTGATGTCACCATCGTGAGCACCATTAAGGGAGATCTGAAATCTATATCTATATCTATATCTGTTCTATCTGAACCGTATACTGTTCTAGAAGGGTAGGGTAGATGTCATCTTATATTGTGCGGGAGTGACAAATTAGAGGTCGTTCATAATATCACACTGTTTACACTTCAGAAAACTATTGGTCATGTAATAATGTAAATTATGCACATTGTTTTGAATAAATATTTGTTTTTTTCTGTTTATTTGTCAAAGTCTAGTTGTTTATAGACTCATAGATATCATTATTAGCCCTGGGAAGAGGGAAATATAGATAACATTATCATCATTTTGTATTTCAGAAAACTGAGAAAACTGGGCACCTGGGTGGCTCAGTGGGTTAAGGTCTCCCTTTGACTCAGGTCATGATCCCAGGATCCTAGGATCCATCCATTCCAAGGTTGGGCTCCCTGCTCAGTGGGGAGCCTGCTTCCCTCTCTGCCCCTCCCTCCTGCTCTGCTCTCTCTTGCTATCTCTCTCTCTCAAATAAAGAAATAAAATCTTTAAAAAAAAGGAAAATAAAAGAAAACTGAACAATGTTTAATGAATTGACCAAGGGATATAAGGATAGTTAGCATCAAATTCTTGACTAGAACTTTTGTTTGTTTAGTAGTATTTTAATTCTACTTCATAGTGTTACACATTAATTTAGAATATTTTATATGACTTTATAAAGTCATTTTTCTAGACCCTTAATAACACAACCAAGTACAAGAAAATGATTCATTTCAAATGCCCAGGTGATAAGTAGCTTGCAGATCAGTTACATGTTTGGGGAGTGGGAGTATTAAGAGGATTTATTACTTTTAATTCTACTTCTAGATTTATTACTTCTAATATTATATGAATGTTAATGAGGAATTCCATGCAACTTCTGTATACAACAGAATTTCTTCATGAATTGCAGAAATGGTTGAGGCATTCTACTAAAACAGACCCTGAAGGATTCCTCTTTACTCCACTATATCACAGCTTTCAAAATCCACTAATATATGGCTCCACTTTTATTCCACACTACTCTTTTTTCAAACTTATGCACTCTTGCCCCACTCCAAACGAATTGCCTGAGAAGAAAATAGTATGAAGACAGAAGCTCCTTTATAAGACTTAGCATTAAGGACATTGTTTGTCAAGATTCTTGCTCTGTCTTCACAGTTAGGAACTTCAGGCACACAGAAGTCACTCAGTAAGTCTTTTTTTATTTTTATTTTTTTTATTTTTAAAGATTTTTATTTATTTATTTGTTAGAGAGAGAGAGAGAGAGAGAGAGCGAGCACAGGCAGACAGAGTGGCAGGCAGAGGCAGAGGGAGAAGCAGGCTCCCTGCCAAGCAAGGAACCCAATGTGGGACTCGATCCCAGGACGCTGGGATCACGACCTGAGCTGAAGGCAGCTGCTTAACCAACTGAGCCACCCAGGCGTCCCACTCAATAAGTCTTTGTTGAATAAAGAGATGTATCTGTGCTACCTCTGAAATGAAGTCTCCATTTAATTCTCTCAAGAAAATTGCTATGACTTCAATAATATTTCATACTAAATACTGCTTTACCTTTTACAAATAAATGTGTTTATCTTTATTTAAAATTTAAAGCTTTCTTTTTTTTAAGATTTTATTCATTTATTTGACAGAGAGAGTGAGAGAGCACAAACAGGGGGGGAGCAGCAGAGCGAGAGGGAAAAGTAGATAGGGAACCT
>ML111238.1:30770-44276 GCA_003697995.1 Taxidea taxus jeffersonii
AAAAAAGATTTTATTAGTTTATTTGAGAGAGAAAGAGAGAGAGAGAGAGAGAGCATGAGCAGAATGAGAGATGGAGCACAAGCAGGGGTAGGGGGAGAGGCAGAGGGAGAAGTAGAGTCCCCATTGAGTCCCAGGATCCAGGATGCTGGAATCATGATCTGAGCTGAAGGCAGATACTTAACTGACTGAGCCACCCAGGCACCCCTGCCCTCACACTTTGATTGACTTGCTCATTCCCCCATTCAGTCCTTCATTTCTGTTCTTAGGCCACTTCTCAAAAGAAACACCTACATAACTGTACGGTGACTAATAAAACATAATAATATAAAAAAGAAATGCCTACATATGAGACACAGTCTTAATTAAGTAAGCTCTATTTTGGGAGGTGGGTTTCAAAGGTAAGTCATGAATGTGAGTCTATCAGATTCTAAAGCCTTTGCGCTTGATCATAACATCATGTGCAGTTCCCAGAAAAAAAACAAAAAAACTAAATTCATTGCCAAGCTATAATCTACTTCTGCATAGCCCTAATTTACTAAGTGTCTAGATGCAGAGATCCAACTTCACCATCCTATCAACTTCCTGAGCCCTCAAATCCTAGTTGTAAATTCTTGCAAATTCTCAGTTTCCCATGCTTGGAAAGTATTAAATGTCAAACTTCAGAGGTTCTCAGCTATGCACCTGGTCAGCCTATCTCCTGGATTACTCCTTTTGATTTAATAACTAGGCCCTTTATTAGACCAAGGCAAATATATTACATTACGTAGCAAATATACCGGCAGAGAAGTCAAAGGAATTCCAGATATTTAATATTGGTGCCTTGAGAACTTATTCATGAAATAGCAGATAGCAAGGAGTGGGCCAGTGAGATATCAGATGTCGTTTATAATCTTGAAGGCATCCCTGGAGATTACTCAGCGACCGACTCATGTGTGCAAGGGGTGGGGGGGAATGGATTGCCTTATCCCAGAGTGGGTCCATTTTCAAAAGCCTCATACATTCTATTTATATATAACCTTTATTGTGGGAGGCGGAAAAAAAGGGCTCTGATACTTAAAAGTGTTTAGAAAACTTTGACATAATTGAAAACTCACAACCTTTAGATCAAATGGTGGTATTGTGTAATTATAGGGATTACTTATCTTCTTTTAGTATTCATTTTCTTGTGCATAAAATGAGAAAACATAATAGTAACTGCATCTCTGGGATGTTATGAGGATAATAATTAGCCAGCCCCCCCAAAATCATATATATATATGTATATATATATATATATTTCCTCCCCACCCCAGCATCATGCTAAGTCCTGGATATAATATTACATGCATTGATTTGATACATGTTTGTGTCTCAATAAATAGTAGTTATATGGGTATTGTTTATGTTCATTTTTCATTAATTTGCAAGATTTAAAACTTTCAGTTAGAAACACTTCTATCTTCCTCATTTTTTTCTTTGTTCATTGTCCTTCATTCAGTTCATACCTACATCCTTTACTCTTTTCTGTATGCATTTAGCTCACACATATATATTTAGTGCCAACTATTTGCTGGGCAATGTAGTGAGTCCTGGGAATATGAAAATGGACAAGATAACATGGCCGAGCCTCACAGAGCATCCAGCTTTGTGTGGGTGATATGACCGTGTAAATATTGTGTTACAACTTAGTATGATACACAGAGCATACTGAGGACATAGAGAGGAGAATGCTGAACACAGAGTCAAAAATGTTTCCTGCTGGACTGTCTAAAGATGAGTGGGGGAGAGCAATGTATTTCAGACAAAAGAGCATAGGCAGAAGCTTATAAGTGAGTGGCAGGGGGATCTGTATGCAGGAGATACTGGAAAGGATAAAGGACTCCAGAGTTCATGTATCATGCTTGGGAGTCTTGAAGATATTGGGAAACTAGTAAAGATTTTTGAGGCAGGAAAATGACATGGGAATTTTGCATTTTACAAACTTTACAGGTTGTGGTATAGAGAAATGAATGGAAATAAGAAATAGCTGTAGGAGGCATTTTTGTAAATCCAATTAAGACATTATGAAAATAGTACATAATGGAGAAAAAAGGAAGGATTCAAAATAAAGTTAAGGGTATCTAAGATGGAAGAAATATTGGGTGAGAAAATTTTAGAGGAGAATAAGAAAAGGAAAAGAAGATAGTATCAATAAAATATTTAATCCCATCATTGCCTAGCTCAAAAAATTGAACGGTCATTTTTAAAAAGAGTAGTTTTTATCCATCGTATTCCCCCAAATTTAACCTTCAGCCTTGTGTTGTATTCCCCTAAATTTAACCTTCAGTCAAAATTCCCTGATTTTACTATGAATTTTGTGTGTGTGTACTCCATGATTTAGCTGATCTGTCATTCTTCCATTATCTCTAAACTCCCTCCTACCTATCAAAAGTCCTCCCATTCTTCAAGAAATATATCCCAAATGTTACTTCTTGGGTGAATTATTTTTCAATCTCTTCACATTTTTGACATAGCAATGTGTATGTCTTTCAAAGCATTGGACTACATTTTGTTCATTTCTGTACCCTTTTTAAAACTTTATACAAAATCTTATCTGAACAGAATAAGCATTTAAGAAATGTTTGCAATCTGAGGTGAATAATACATAGGGAGCCACATTTGTTGAAAACTAACAAAGAAAACAAGAGAATAAAATGAAGAACCTAAGAGGAAAGATAGAACCTAAGAGGAAAAATGTGTCAATCCAGAGACACATTTTGAAGGAGCAGGGATAAGACTGATGATTTAGATTTTAATATCAACAATAAATATGAAAATTAAAATGAACAGAGAAGCATTAAAAATGGAATCTGTTAATTCCCTGGGCATGTATTAAGTGCTCAGTATGTGCCATTTTGTGGGTATTAAAATTAAGGTTGCTTTAACATCTTTTCTTTCGATCAAAGAAAATTTGTAGAAAGACCATTTTTACACAATCTCACCTTGGCAGCTTCTGATTTCACAGTTTATTATTATGTAAACAGGCCTGACACAATTGAACATTGCTTTCAAAAAATGAAATACTTTGGTGTGAAAAAGGTAGCACCGAGAATTGGACTTTTTATAATAATTTTTTTCCACATCCAAAACTGAAATAACTTCTATATATTTGACTTTATCTTGAGTATTTCCTAGGTATAAAGCTGAGTAACTGTAACCATAGTGTATAGGAACATAACGATACCAGACTGTGACTTTTTTCTTCTCCAGTAAGTCCCCTATTCCCATTCCTAACGCCTCTCTCCTGCTAATAAGGAAGGCATCAGCTCATGCATATAACAAATTTAAAAATTTGATAACATTTAGAATTCCTGTTGTTAACTAAAGTTAATATACATGCTATTGCTTAATATATAGAAAGAGCACTTAATAACTGTCTATCCATTTAATAATTTTAAGATTGGGCACCTGGGTGGCTCAGTGGGTTAAGCCTCTGCCTTCAGCTCAGGTCATGATCTCAGGGTCCTGGGATCGAGCCCCACATTGGGCTCTCTGCTCAGCAAGGAGCCTGCTTCTCTCTCTCTCTCTGCCTGCCTTTCTGCCTACTCGTGATCTCTCTCTCTCTCTCTCTGTGTCAAATAAATAAATAAAATCTTTAACAAAAAAAATAATTTTAAGATTGATTATATTTCACTCCCTGTTTAAGTGATAAAAATCTGATCTTGACATACCCAAGTTCACTTGTAGCTGAGTGGGCTTTGTAAAATTAAATATGGTTTCCGTGTTCAGTTACGGACTTATACTCAGCAAAACCTGTGCAAGTTGACACATTCATAGCCATTGATTGTAGGTCCTTGATTCACTTTATTCTTCTATGCCAGAATCTGTGTAGCAGAAATATCCTTGCAAATCTAGAAGTGCTGTACAGTAAATATTTAATCACTACTTATTTTAGGTAAAGGAGACAGCCTACACTTACCAAAGAATAGCATTTTAAACTATTCTAAATATGTGTAGGGATTATTAACTTTTTGGTGCTTTGAGATTCACAATGATGAGGCCCATGTCTTATTTATCTTTACTTATTGAAGAAATAGTTATCGAGTGTCTACTGTGTCCTGGATATCAGTGCATGGATTGCTCCCCAAACTCTGCAGGGAGAGGAAGGCCTGATCTCAAAGTGCTTACACTCTGACATTCTTCTTGGAAGGAAACATTCAATAATCAAACAAACATATGTATGGACAAGATTTCAGATAGTGATGAGTATTAAAAAAGATTAAAATGGTATTTATGATACAGAGTTACTAAACATGTTGCAGTAGGGATGGGGAAAGATAATTAAGATTAATGTTCAGGAGAGTCTCTCGGAAGAGATGACATTTTAACCAGGGCCTAAATGATAAAAAGGAGTTCGCCATGTCAAGACCTAGGGTTAGAGTCTTTCCAACAAGGAAACACCAACAGAGATCCTAAGTTGCAAAATCATATGGTATCTGGGGAGGAACTAAAAGAAGGATAATGTGCCTGGAATTTACTGTTTGTGGTAGCTTTAGCCTTAGAATAATTGTTTGTGAGTTGTAACATTTAGAAGTCAAGTAAATGTGTCTTTCCTCTTTTTAGCTTGTTGCTGTTAATATAAAATATGGTAAAATTAATTTGTAAGCATATATCTTATAAAAGAGACCTAACTCTGTGTGTCAGGTACAAGTCTACTCTAAAAACTTTATATCCTCTGTATATATTAATTCATTTTATCTGTATGACTCTGAGGCAAATACTATCTCTAAAAATAAAATGAAATAATGAAGTAAATTGCATTTCATTCAGCCAGCATGTTTTGTGATAACGTTCTACCATAATTCAATGTAAGATGTGTAGGAATCTGTAAAAATGACTTCCTGCTACTCTAACTCCATGCCTGTGAATTGTATTTCCCTATCTCTGTGGTGGAGCTCTCAGCACAGCAGTAAGTAAAAGCTTTCTTCCCTGCCCTGCATGTCTATCAATTTTGCTTCTGTCATTGCTCTGGTCTCCTGCCGCTGTCTAGATCAGATTCAAACTCTGTGCCCTTGACACCAAAGTCATCATAAAGAACACTTTTATAGTTTTCTCTTGTCTTATAGTTTGTCTTCCCTTATAACCAATAGCTACTTGAAAGATGGCTTGATCCCCAAGTGGGTAGAATTAGTCATTTTTTTTTTTCATAGCATATTTTAGGGAGCTCTGTTAAACTGATGTTTCAGGCTTGCAATGGGCTACATTCTAATGTTGAAATTAGGGTGTAGTTTTGTATTGAAGTTGTAGTCTGTGAACATGCAACACTGGCATCACCTGGGAGTCTGTTAGAAATGCGGAAACTCAGGCCCTACCCTGGAATTCCTGAATCAGAATCTGTACTTCAACAAGACTCCCCCCATGATCTGAGTCATATAAAAGATTGAGATGCACCTGTCTTGAGGATGGAAAGAATAACATTCTGGACTCAATCACACAGACAACAGGATATCAAGGGAAGCCTTTGATGGAGTGAAATCCACCAACATGGCACGAGATGACATTAACCCCCACTGATGAAGGACCTGTGCTGCTTGGATACTCATCTCAGTTTTGTATATGGATTAATTCATTTTGTTCTGACCACAGTCCTAGAATGAATTTTCTATTACCCCTTTTAATAACTACAGTGAAGAAGAGAGACCCTGGAGGCTAAGTGACTTCCCTGAGGTTACACAATAGATAGATGATAGGCCCGGATTCAGAACCAGGCAGGTTGGTGCCATGCCCAAGTTCATAACTATTAGCCTGCACCACCTCTTTCTGAATTGCCTATTCTACCTTCATTGACTGGTATTGCTCCTGGCACTTCATAGGCAGGCATTCAGTAATTGAAAATGAGTGAAGCCAGAAAATTCAGATGAATGCATACCATGGAATTCACTGCTACAGTTTATCCTACCACTACATTTCCACTAGAGTCTGTGAAGAAATAGCCTGCAGGGTAAGGAATGAGTTTCCTCATCAGTGCCTATCTTTGTGCTACTTTTATTTTACCATCTCCATTTCTCACAACCTTCTGTTCACCCCCTGAAGCAGGCAACCTGTACCCTCTTTGAGCTGAAGTTATTGTCCATACCTTTAGCAAACACTAAAATGAATGGAATGGATCCTTGGGCTCCCAGTTTTGTATTAGATATTTAAATGTGTGATGTGATTTCATATATACTGAGGGAGACATTATTATTTTTATTTCACAATGAGAGCAGATTCACAAAGATAAACTATAATCAGACAAGGTTAGAGAGTCGTGTATTAATTCCAATTCTTTTCTGATCCTAGAAGCAGAGCTTCTTCAACCATCTAATATTAACATGTGATGCTTTTCCTTGCACTTTGATGGAATCAAACTTGAAATCCATGTTTCTGAGAGATCAGGGTGGTGGGGTGGGGAGAAGGTTATTGTTTTGTTTGGGTTTTTGTATTTTTCTTACCCTCCACCCACTGCACTGACAGTTCCCAAACTTTAAGCATTCAGAATAACCTGGGGGACTTATTAAAACACTGATTGCATGACCCCATCTAGAGAGTTTTTGCGTTAACAGGTCTATGGTAGAGCCCCGTAATTTTCTTTTCGAACAAGTTTCGGGAGATGCCAGTGCTGCTGGCCTGGGAAGCACACTCAACTGAACCACTGCAGGAAATAAAACTTTTTTATTCTGTATAAGCCCTTAGATATTTTTTATCCCCCTCTCTCTGAAGTAGATTCCAAGGTGGTGTCCACAGTAGGAGCAATAAACAGCAATGGATTTACATCTGTTTCACACAGGCATAAAGTGGTCATACTGTTATGGGGAGTGGCGTAGAGTGCATACACAAGGGGACAGGTTTCAAAAAGGATGTCTCTTCTTATTTTTATTAAGCTTTTCTACTTGAAGATACAAGTAGACTTAGCATTTACAAAATATATAATAGAATACATAGGCTTTTTACAATTATTTCAGGTTTCTAGCTCTTGATAACTCCCTCCTCTGGGAAGGAGTTAAATTATGATTTGTATTTACTTTAGGGGAAAAAAACGTGAAAAGCTAGCTATTGTCTTTGATTGTTAATCAGCATGGCTTCTCCCTCAGAGTGTAAGGAGGTGAAATGGAGTCTGGATTAGCATTGATTGAATAGGCAAGTGGCTACTAAGAATAGGAACTCATCTACCTAGGCATAGGGGAGCTACATGCACCCTTTCTGCCATCATCTACCAGCTAACACATCCCGTATTGTGAAGGGGGAAATTTGTATGTGTGGCATTGTGAACTGCCTTAGAAAATGACTTCCCCAATTCCAGGTGCCAGTGAAATAATTGGTAAGTTTCCCCAGAGTGTTTATTAGTTATAGAAAAGTAAAGTTTCTTTCTAGGAAAATAACACTTACCATTCTTTAATTAAATAGCCATAACAATTTGTATCATGTGCATCAACCTCCTCTGTCTGCTCTGAAAGACAAGGTCATTTCATGGACCCATCCCAACAAGCCACTGGTTCTCTTGTTAGATAATAATAAAAGTAAACTTTATTCAATAAAACAAAGTGCCTGCACTTAAAGAGAGTCTTTTTTTAAAAAAATATATTTTTTAAAATTTATTTGACAGAGAGATCACAAGTAGGCAGAGAGCAGGCAGAGAGAAAGGGGAAGGCAGAGATCCTGACACAGGGCTTGATCCCAGGACACTGAAATCATGACCTTAGCCAAAGGCAGAGGCTTAACCCACTGAGTCACCCAGGCAACCCTTAATGAGATTCTTGATGGATGACTTTTTATGTCATATTTCATGTAATACTCATGTACATTCTGTAAAGTGGATTTTATTATCTCCATTTTAAAAAAGGGACATTGAACATCAAATATGTTGAATAGTTTAACGAACTTTCACAACTAATAAATGACTGGGTAAAGTTTTCATCTCTAATAATTCTTCTTAACCAAAGCTGTTACTTTGAAAACTAGTTCTGCTACTTCTCAAAAGATAATCCACAAAAGGAGAATTCTATAGATGTGGACAGGGGAATTGGGAAGAACCAATCATCTTTAGGTCTTAGAAATTTACAGGTTAATTATGGTATAAAAAAGTGTTTTCCCCATCCTCAGAATTCATTTAACAAATATTTGACTATGTGTCTGTGTCTCTGTATTAAAAAAATACCACCAAACACAATAGCTTAAAATAATAACAGCCATTTACTATCTCTCATGACTCAGGTTGACTTGGCTCAGCTGAGAAGTTCTGTTTTAGGTGGTGTTGGCTGGAGCTGCAGTCATCTGGGAGACTCAGATGGCTCAGACCTCCAGGACAGCTCACTCAAGTGGCCGGCCTTTGGTGCTGTCTGTCAGAAGGGGCAGTTAACTAGAGCAGTTCAGTTCTCCTACATGTGACCTCCCTATATGGTTTGAGCTCCTTAGATCATGGAAGTTGGATTCCACAAGAGAGAGAATTAAAAATGGAAGCTGCAGATTTCTTATAAGCCCATTTAAAGTGCACTTTAAGAAGTTACAAGTTTATATCATACTGTCAATCACAGCAAGTCACAGTCCGGCCCAGATTAAAGCCATGGAATGACAACGAATTTGGGCTAACTTTAATCTACTAGTCTGCCTTCTGATCATAAAATATTCATATTTCTCCCAGAATGTAAAGTAACTAACACTCTCTTTCAAGACCACTAGAAGTCATACCCCATTATAGCATGAAGTTCAAGCTTAAAGTATAAGATATTAATGTTGGGGCACCTGGCTGGCTCAGCTTATAGTGCAACTCTCGATTGCAAGGTCTTGAGTTCAAGACCCATGTTGGGGGTAGAGATTACTCAATAAATAAAGTATTTTTTAAAAAGACATCAGTATCTAAATCTCGTGCATTTGTGGATGGGGCTTCCTAGAGTTGGCTTCACAGGTGTTTGCTTATTTGTTTATTTTCAAATGCAGAGATTTGTGGTCTAAAAAGTAAAGTTATCTGTTCCAACAAATAAAAAATCTATTGGGAGATAGTGATGCCATAACCCAAAAGACACTCTCTTCCAAAAAGGGATAGCAAAAGCACCTGCCCCAAATCTTACTGCCCCAGGGCAGGGAATATATATGTTAGGAACCCAGTTTACCCCTATGTGTGGTTCTTTGGGGCTATTAATTCTGCTCTTTGAGACATGTTTCTTCTGCCATGAGAACAAGTCCATGTTTGTAGTTGAGAAGCTTTGTTACCTTGCTGTCCATCCATAGAAACGTGTAAGCCTAAAGTCATCTTTTCATTTTGAATGGTCTCCCTTTAAATTCAAGCTGGTTTTGCTTCCACTGGCACACTGACCTAACAATTTTGTATATGTTTTGTGACTGAATCTTGAATTAATAAGAAATAACTCACTCTTGCTTACATTTCTGGACAGGGAAGAAGAAAACTAAATCAGCCGTCATGATAGTCACTGTGTTAAGCAATTGACATGTATTTTCTGTAATTCTGACAATAGCCATGCAAGATGCATATCCACATATATATAGATCAGAAAATTGAAAGTCAGCAGAGCTAATTGTTCATTTTTACGCAGCTTACAAGTAGAAGATGCAAGATTGAGAACCAAATATGTCTAGAATTAAAATCCAAGCATTTTCTGCTGTATTATATTGTCTGTAATTCTAGCATTTTCTTATTTATTTGTCAGTTGTTTACTTTTCTATTCATAACCTGTTTTGAAAATGAGGTTGAGGTAGCAGAGCGGCTGTAGAATGGATATTTTTAGACTATACCATTTAGGCAATTTTTATCTAGCAATCTCTTTCCTAAAATTTAAATTTAAAATGACTGAATTATTTTGATAAACACACAAACATTCAGAGTACAGCTTTGGGGTAAAATGCTGGACACCCTTGCTACTAGATCATAATCAGTGCAGATTATCTAAAAAATAGTTAACAAAGAACATCAAACATACTTTTTAATGGAATATTTTAAAAAACGTAAATAATCCTATGGTTTTATAATTTATTAAGGAAATATCTCAAACAACTTTTATTGGTTTCTTCAATGCCATAATTCTTAAAGCCTTCAAGATGCTAACAGCTCTTATTGGATGTAAGGACATAATATATAGTACTTGCAAATATATTAGATTTTAGAAAATTTTTGTGGGTGGTCTTATAAGAGGAGTAGATCTTAAATATATATTTTTAAGAATTATGCCCTAGAGAAATCTAGACTACTGTTTATACTGAGAGCATTATTAAAGAGTATAATTACTGTATTTTCATACCTTAACCTATGTGATTTCTGAAAGTGTAAAAGCATTCACTGTATTTATGTATTCTATGAGAATTTAGGACACCTGATTATGTGTTTTGCTTTTAATTATACTTAAACTTTAAAAAATTATGCTACTTTAGGGGGTAATATATTTACAGGGTTCAACATTCTAAACTAGGGATGTTATTTAGTTTATAGTCATTAGTGTAGTCATATGGCCAGAGTGCATTTTGATTGGTCTTTGGGCCAATAGATTGGTTAATGTTCCCATTTGGATAATGCTATACTAGTTTGTGTGTATATGTATATAAACATATTATTTATATTACATATTTTATATATGTTCACATACTATATATAATATTTATATATTATAGATGTATATTGTAAATATATATTTAAATATAACTTCTGATTAAAATAAGACAGTTACTAACTGATAGGTGTTCTATTACTTATGTTTTGCCCACTGTTGCTTCTTTCAGCCCCTATAAGTAACCACTTTTTTCCCTTGTATATCTTTCCAGTGTTTCCTTAAATAGACACAAATAAATATGAGTATATTAGTATTATCTGCCCTTACTTTTATAAAAAGTAGCACCACATTTTATACCCCCTACTAGAATTTCCTTTTTTTTACTTGATGATCTACCTAGAGTTTTAGGACCCACCCCCCATATCAGTGTAGAGATATTCTTCATTTTTTAAGATGGGTCTAGTATTATATTATATGTACAAATGCCCTATGGTTTATTTAGCCAATACTCTATTGATGAATTTTTTTTTTTTTTTTTTTTTGCCTAATAGTTTGTTACTAAAAACAATGCCACAGTATATAGTTTGTACATATGGCAAACATATGGGTATATTTTTTAAGATGAATTCCAAGAGGTAGGATTGCTAGGTCAAAAGTTAAAGGCATTTATAATCCTGATAAATATTCACAAATTGCCTTTTATGGGTTTCATTATTTTGAACTCACATTAACAATGCATAAAAAGCCAATTTTTTTCTAGTTCCTGGGATTTGTTGTCAAACTTAGATTTTTGCTAAATGATAGGTAAAAAGTGGTTTCTCAGTGTGAGTAAGCATTTCTCTCAAAATAAATGAAGCTAAAGATCTTTTAGCATGCTTAAGGACTCTTGTATTTCTTCTTCTTCTCAGTCACTATTATTCATATAAGCTATTCTTGAGGAAATCAGTTAAAGATAAACTCCAACCAAACAAGAGGAAAACAGAAAGTCTTTAGGAAATCACACAAAGCAAAAGACTTTATAATATATTAATAAATATATGTTAAAAAATAATGTACAGTACATGTAATTCAACAAATATAACATTTATAATTTACATTGAAAATGAAAACATAAATGCAAAATAAAAGACAGACTGGATTAAGAAGTAAAGCCCAAATAAATATTGTATCAAAGAAGCAAAATTTGAAACAACTTAATTCAGAAAGCTTAGAAATGAAAGTGATCAAGGGAAATTGTTTATTGTAATATGTACTTATATGCATATAGAATAAACATATATCAAAGATTTTATTTAACTTATTAATGAAGAAGGAACCAGTAAGATATAATCCCTTCAATCTTGATTTCAAAAAGTACACACAGATGTAGGAAATCCAGAATACTGAAGTGGATTTTTTGTAGATGCAGAACTGGTCATTATCTACAAGACAGTAATCAATCACATCTCCATGAACATGATTTATTTGCCTTTCTATGAACATGAATCACTTGCATTGTGATCAGTTGGTTGTTGTTGTTGTTTTTTAATTATTGAGTTGTAAAATAGCTTCAAGGCAATGAAAAGGATGAATAACAGAGCAGACTATACTAGAGAGGACATCCAGTAATTTTCTTTTTTTTTGCCTATTTTTTCAGACAAAAGGATAAAAATTTGTATAATAGAAACATAAAGATAAAGAAAGAAAAAAATAACAAAAGCAGGGGTTGAAATCTTTTTTTTTTAAGATTTTTATTTATTTATGTGACAGACAGAGATCACAAGTAGGCAGAGAGGCAAGCAGAGAGAGAGGAAGGGAAGCAGCTCCCTGCTGAGCAGAGAGCCAGCCCCTAAGCGGGGTTCCATCCCAGGACCCTGGGACCTCGACCAGAGCTGAAGGCAGAGGCCTTAATGCACGGAGCCACCCAGGCGCCCCAGAGGTAGACAAGAGGTCAGGAAAAAAAAGACAATGAGGAAAACAAGGATATTTTATAATTCCAAAGGGCATGTCACAATTGCCAATGAAGGTAAAATAGTTACAAATTTCTATGTAACAAATATCATAGGAACAGCTTTCAGAAAATGGGAAATACAGGAGATACAATGCAAAATAAACAAAACATCTTAAAAAATAGAAGATATATTCACCTATCTCATGAGGTTTAGGTCAGAATAAGATGTTTGATTTTGACCATTTAGAAGGGACTTTCAAGACATCATAGTTTCCTCTACTTCGTCATCTCTGGGACTGCTTCAACCTCAGTATTCATTAGTACCTCAACATCCTAGCTGACTTCTTCCCTGTTAAGGGAAAAAAAAAATCTTTATCTATATCTTTATCTATTTATATCTATATCTATATCTGTATCTGTATCTAATCTATCTCAGCCTCTCTTTGTAGGAAATTCTAACAGATGCAAAGCATTAAAGAGATATTAGCATCTCATAGATTCCCCCCATTAAATCATAGAATTAAAAGACCAGTTGAGAGAGTTTCAAAAACAATTTTGAATAAATTTGAGCACCAGAGTTTTATATTACCATCAAATTCTACTTTTTCTAGTTACTGTTTTTCATTATCAAGATAACAGAGTACTCATTAAGTTTTATACAAGGAAAGCTTTAGAACAAAGATGAAAGGGAAATT
Source organism: Taxidea taxus jeffersonii (assembly GCA_003697995.1). Taxonomy (NCBI): domain Eukaryota; kingdom Metazoa; phylum Chordata; class Mammalia; order Carnivora; family Mustelidae; genus Taxidea; species Taxidea taxus. Next base: position 43,889 of record ML111238.1, read on the forward strand.
TATTTGTCAGTAGATTACTTCATACATGTGTCTCTTCTCATCTTGTCTTGCAGGCTCCAAAGTCATGTTGCACTTGATAATTCTTTTGGTGTTGGTGGTGGCCATTGCCATATCACATACAAATTGTTGTATGTGATATAATATCAAAAATCATTAGATTATTAAGAACAAATCTATCATTAAAATCGTTTAATCATTACATTTCTCTGGAGCTAGGACAGGAAGCTGAGTTTTTTATTGCTGAGTTACAGATATAACATTTTTAACTGAATGGCCTGGGGGTTTTTTATTGCTGAGTTACAGATATAACATTTTTAACTGAATGGCACATTGAATTAAGATATTTCTGTGAGAACTGTCAAGGGGTCACATAAGAAAAAAAAAAAAA
>ML111238.1:49276-119482 GCA_003697995.1 Taxidea taxus jeffersonii
TGTTGTTTTCATGTTGAGTTGTGTAAGTTCTTTATACATTTTAAGATATTAACCCTTTATCGGATATACCATTTACAATTATCTTGTCCGATTCAGTAGGTTGCCTTAGCCAGGTCATCCATACAAATTTTAAAGTGCAAAGGGTCAAGATTATTCCACCTTTAGAACGGTGTAACATAGAATGTATGAATCAAACAGAAAATAAATTTGAATGATAAATCATGGTGTATTGCTATGTATCTGTTCTCTGACATATAGACATATGGTAGAAAGTTTGTTCAAGAGCTGTAAAATCATTTGATTTGTTTCATGGCTAAGCTTCTTTACATATGAGTTATAGAACTTTGAATAGCATGATTAAAACCTGTGGGTGCCTGGGTGGCTCTGGCAATTAAGCATCTGCCTGTGGCTAAGGTTATGATCCTGGGGTCTTGGGATTGAGCCCTATGTCTAGCCCCACATCCAGCCCTGAATGTTGGGCTCCCTGCTCCATGGGGGCCTGCTTCTCCCTTTCCCTCTGCCTGTCCCCTCCACTTGTGTTCTCTCTCTCAATATATATCTCTCTCTCAAATAAATAAATAAAATCTTTATAAATAAACTGTGAACCTTACTTTTTTATTCACAAAGTGACATCAGTGTTATTATGATTATTTTGTAATTATAAAATTTCATAAAATGGGTAAATCACTTAACACTCTCCTGTATATGGGAAGAATTTAATAATCATTTTGGTAGTTTTATTATCATTAATATTACTATTAGTGGTACTGGTATTTTGTCTGGTTTCTAATGCTAGGTCTTTAGCTTAATGGCAACTCATTTAACTTTTCTAATCGTACCAAAAACTTGCTATTATGATGATCAAGAGTGATACCATGTGCAGAGGTCTTTAGATTGTGCCTGGGAGACAATGGGTGCTCTCTCTCTCTCTCTTTTTTTTTTTTTTTGGGTCACCCTTCAGTTTATCCAAAAGGGTTGTGTTTAGGTGTTTTGAAATTGGTAGAATTGAAAGGAACTGGGCAGTCTGAGGAGACACATAAAATAAAAAAAAATAGGTATGCAAGGGAAGATGGGTTGTAATAGACTTGGTAGACAGTGTTAAAACATAATTCCCCTAATGTGTCTGATTTTTGTATTGTTTCTAATTGTTAGGAGTTTGAGTGTCACTTGAAAATTGCATGGAGCCAGGAGACAAAAGCTGTCTCAAGTTCCCAGTTCTTCCAGTATCTATCTAGGTATGTGACTTTAGACAAATTGTTGAAGGTTTCGAAGTCTTGGCTTCTTCATGTGTTATATTTAGAAGTTTTCAGAAAAATACATCTTTTGACCTCCCAGGACTCTATGACATGGCTGATACCTAAAATTTCCTAAGTATGTCATGTTGGATGAGCCATTGATCTCTCCAAGTCTCATTTTTAATGACCTGAGAAGTTGCAAAAATCTTACCTGCTTTGAATTATGAGTTATTGAATGATGAAGCTGAATTGAGTTAGTAGATATGAAAGTGCTTTGAAAATGTCAACTGCTATATAAATATAAAGCATGATTATTGTAAATTAACATGGATTTACTGGCTAAGGTTCTGCATAGTGAATAAAAGGAGTAGAGTTGTTAATTGAGAAGAACCAGGAGTAGCGACCTTTCTCATAGAAGATAATCTAGAATTTATGTTGTTTAATTCTGTAGTTAATTGATTGGGGTTGGATCTGGTTAGTAATTAAGTTTAGCAACAGTCTGCCAATACAATTTTCTATTTCTTGTCACATTAAATCACTTATAGTGAACTTGGTTTCAGGGAGAATATAAACTATTGTATGACCTAGAGCTATTTGAAGAACACACATATTGAAACTGTTGGGAATGGATAAGAGATGCAGATGTTGAGGTCTGGTAAAAAAAAAAAAAAAAAAAAAAAAAAGAGGAAGAAGAAGAAAAGAAAGGAAGATGGTAATACAGTTCTTGAAGCCAATGTGTTGTGTTCAAAGTTAATGAGCTTTTTTAGTCATCTTGTAGAAGGAAGTCATTCACCATTTCCCACATGCAAAATGCAAAAGACAGCTCTCTCTCTCTCCCTCCCTCCCTCCCTGCTGCCGGAGTTCAATCAATCTTCATAGTTGTAATTATTTGTGAACTTACCTTTCTGATTCTCATCAGAATTGATGTTGATAAAAATGAAAACAGTACTGTGAAAAAAATTTCAGGTATGCAAAGAGACAGACTTTCGGTTTAATTCTCCCTTCACCATTAACTAGGTAATATTTCTGAGCCTCCATTTCCTCCTCTGTAAACCTGCGACACTAAATTCTTCCCTTAAAAATGTCTAGGCAGGGAAATCAGTGGGCACAGGGTCTAATTCTTTCTGTCAGTTCAATGAGGTTTATTTTTCTATTTTTTTCCTTTCGTCAAGGCCTGGACCATACTTTTGCACTAAATAGTGTATGTTCAATGAACATTCCCTGTGTTGGGCTTTTCTCATTATAACATATTGCCACTCTAATGATTTATTCTGTCTTTTCACCTGTCCATAGGTACATTTCTGCCATCGACTTAGAACATTTCCTATAACCTTTAACCTTTTAAATGTAAAACTTGCTGAACAAATCAATTAGCTTAGGGTGCTTTCTTCAGAAGTCATACTATAATGTTGGTTCAATAATGAAAAAAGTAGCATGCCTCTTGAATAATGCTAGATATGTTTATGAAGTAATCCTGAGTTTAAATGAAATGAGGGAGCTACTCAGTCACTTTTACAATGACCTAAATGCCAGCTAAAATAATGAGACACCTTTACTTTTCATGACACATTGGCAAACATTAACACACTTGAGAAAAGGCAGTGGTGACAAGGTTCTGGGTAAATAAACACTCAAAATCATTTTTGGCAGGACTGTGACTTGGTTCATCACCTATAGAGCAGGGAGATGAAGTATGGCAATCTGATTGGAAAGGGGCCCAGGGCTTATGTGTTGAAGCTGTGCTTGCCTGACAGACAGGATATTTTTACTTAGATTATATATTTATGTAAGGACAGAGTTGGGGGGGCACTGAAGAAAAAGGATACATCTAGTAACTATATGAGCAGCAGACTTAAAAAAATAAACTGAAACTCTGTTTATTTTGAGTACATTGGGGGAGGGATTATGGGTAAAATTTTGAATGTTGGAATGGAATACAATATAGTCATGTTTTAAAACTGTCATTGGTTTGAGAACAAGTTGTCAGTTTCTATCAAAATTTAAAATGCACAGACCTTTTAACCCAGTGACTTCACTTGGGGGATTCTTCTCTGCAGATGTGCACAGGGTGATGTTCCCAAAGTGCATGAAAAAGATACATGTGGCAACTTTATTCATAACAGTGAAAAATCTGAAACTATCTAAATGCCTGATAACTGGGTCTGATTAAACAATGTCATAATAATGGGCTACTTGAGAGCTTTCATACAGTGAAAATGGATCCACATATACTGTTAGCATTTCTACAATAAGGTGAACGTACATAACCACCCGCAAACCAAAAGCAAAACTAAGGTCCAAAACAGAATTAATAATACCCCTTAATTTTGTAATATCATATGTAGATAGACACATATATGCATATATACATATATATTTGTATATTCAAATATTAATTGTCTACAATGTGCTACAAAGGGGAAAAGGACGGGAACAGAAAATATTTAGAATGTACTAATAGATGATCAGGGTAAAGGACCCAAAGTGGAAGGGACTTACTTTTTAAAAACTATGTATGACTTGAAATTTATTTTTTACCATATAGATTTTATAAGATCATCCAACAAACAATTTTTAAATATTCAGTTTAGAGACAAATGTGTTAAGAAAATGTAAGATTCAACACATAGAAATGATGTAGTTTCTAGCAGCAATACTCATCTTATTATTGACCAATTTATTACAGACATGTATTGAAATCATACTATGCACAATTTCAGTATTAGGCTAAATCCCATTAAAAAACATTAACAAGATACATCCCTTTATAATTCACTAAGTTTCAAATAACTGGTCTGCAAAGACAGATTTAAAGTCAGTGAAGCTTAGGAAACAAGTTTGGGGCTTAATGAAGTTAAAATTAGTTAAATATTTAATATTCTTGTTGATTGATCAAACTATTCTATAGATACATTTGATGTTCAGTCTCTCTTATTTATATATTAATATATCAGTTCTCTGTGTACTGTGAGAATTATGGAAGCCTAATGGCTTACAGATAATAAAAATACAGATAGAGAAAATAGTTTTCTAATTAAATCTGAAATCCAGTTGCTCTTGAAGGAGGAGCAACATGTTCATAGATGTTTTCCTATTCCCATTTTAACATTCAGCGTTGTTTTCAGTCAAATAGATTTATTTCACCAGGAAATGCCCATGCTTGCTTAGTTATACCCTGATTCTTTCCCAGCAATTATTTTTCTAGGGCAGCTGTTGTTTTCATGTAAACTGACTATAAATAGGAATTATGTTATACAGACATTTAAATGCAGATAATTAAGAAAGATTACATTTTTTAGCATAGATCTATATTTATGAATGCCTATGTACATAGAAGTGGCTTGTGCATAATCATTTTAAAAGCATTAACACGAATTAAATTAAAAAGATAAAAGATAAGGAATTAAGGGTGATATGTTTACATGGCAAATACATGACCCATTTATTGATATATGGTTTTCTACTCTGCATGTGTGTATGTTTAAAAGCTTAATTCCAGGACTCCTGGGTGGCTCAGTGGGTTAAGCCTTTGCCTTCGGCCCAGGACATGATCTCAGGGTCCTGGGATCAAGCCCCACATCGGGATCTCTGCTCAGCAGGGAGCCTGCTTCCCCCTCTCTCTCTGCTTGCCTCTCTGCCTACTTGTGATCTCTCTCTCTCTGTCTCAAACAAATAAATAAATAAAAATAAAATAAAATAAATAAAAGTTTAGTTCCACATTGGGTCAAAAACAAAGTGCCAAAAAAAAAAAAAATGTGTGAGGAATTCAGAATCACAAATCATCCCCCACAGTTGACTAGATATCCTGCCTCTGATTTATTAATGCATCGTGAGTGACTCTGATTAATTAAATAACCTTTCCAAGGTTACACTTAGAAATATGTAAAAGTAGGAGTTCTATGGAGTAACATATCAATTGAAAATATGGAAGAATCTTCTAAAATCAAGAATATTAATCTATGTGATTATCCATATAAAAGACTTAGCTCTGCATCACTTAAAATGTTTTTAAAATTACTATCACTTGTCAGAAATGGTACAGATATTTTCTTGTAGAGGCTTGAGAATGAGGAGGAAGTGGTTGTTCTAGAATCTGCTAAATACTTTCTGAAGGAAATTGAGCATAAATCTAAGGTGCTCACATAGAACTGCTTAGTAGACAAGGTAATAGAGCAATATCCTAATCACATGATTAGAAGTTAATGCCTGGGGGCCAGTCCCAATTTCTGATTCAATAGCTCTGAAGCTGTGGTATTTCTGAAGCACTGGTATTTCTAAGTCCTCAGGTGGTGCTGAAGCAAGCTAATCAGTCCAAACCACTGGTCTCAGAGAATAGCGTGGCGAAGTTTAGAGTGAATATGTTGCATAATATAAGTAAGTCAATCACTTTTCTTTATTATATCTATTATTTCCATCCTTTTACATGAATGCTCGCAAGTGTCTTCTATATGCATGTATGTGTGCATTCATGAATGTGTAAGTACACACACACACACACACACACACACATAAATATACACCCATTTCCCAGGTTTTTAACTTTGTAAATCTCATCGTGGTCCCCTTGGGTTTTTGTATTCACTCTTATTATTTAAATTATCATCTGTAACTTAATAACTTCTAAATATCTTTTTTTGGTCCAGAGGTCTCTCATTCAACAAACCAATTAAGTGCTTTCTCTGGGTAAGACACTGTGTCAAGGGCCTCTTAAGTCCTGATGCTTAAGGAAGGTACTGCAGTCATTTATATTCATCATGGTTCACACCTCGTTACCCTCAGCCACTGATTAAGAGATCGGTGCCTCTGGTCATCTGTCTTTTATTATTAGCTCACCTTTATTCTTCTTTCTAATTCCCATACTCTGATCTAACTTTCTTCCCCTCCAATAACTAATGGACCCTTGTATCCCTTTATTGTGCTGTATGTATGATCAGTTCCGTAACTATCACAGTCCTCTACATCTTCAAACTTTTTATTGAATATTCCCCATACCTCATAGGTCAGCATAAACCTTTTTTTTTTTCTTCTGTGAATCTGACTTATCATAGTCTTTCAAAAGAAACCTTATTTTCAAATATCTTACATATTTTGTGTTCAGAAGTGAGTTCAGTATCTTCCATACCTTCTGCTGGTATCCAAATAACCACTCCTTCATAAGCCTATAAGAAGTCTGGCTTTATGGTGCCTGGGTAGCTTAGTTGGTTAAGCATTTGCCTTTGGCTAAGGTGATGATCCTGGAGTTCTGGGGTTGAGTCTCACATTGGGCTCCCAGTTCAGTGGGGAATCTGCTTCTGCTCTCCATCTGTCTCTCCTCCCCACTTATGTACTCTTTCTCTCTCTTTCAAATAAATAAATAAAATCTTTAAAAAAAAAAAAAAAAAGACTGGCTTCATTGAGACTGGCTACACTGCCATTGTTGCATCCTTGTTATTAACTCCTGGCCATGTCCCTTTTTCACTAAGGAAATTAGGACCTTGGCTGCTCCCAAGCATACTAAGGTCTACCATTATTTTGTGTTTTCATTTTCTTTGTGCATGAGCTATGTCACATTCTGATGCTGACCATTGGCATTTGCCAACCTAATTTATAACTTCTTATGGACTTGTCTGTAATTTGATGAGAGTAGGGAACCTCTTTTGAGATTTTTATCTCACAACCACTGAGAAGATACTGGTTAGTGGTATTTCATATTTGCTGAATAGATGGTTAAATGAATGAGTAAATAATACCTTGATCATTTAACAGAATTACAGAATAAAATGCTTTTTGTGTGTTTGTTTATAATAAGAAAAAATTCAAAATGTGTAAAAAGAGAAAAGAGCCATTGAACAGAGAGGAAGATGCAGAAGAGGAGATATTTCACTGAAGAAGCCAGTAGCATAGTCAGTGAGGGATCAGGATCTCCAAATAAGTAAGGCTGAAGCAGATGGTGATTATAATAAGAATACAGGAAAAAATAACAGAACAAAGACTCTCTTCCAGGGAGGTACATCAGAAAGAAGTATAAAATTTGGGAATAATGTGTGTAAGTCCTAAAGCAGGGAAGTGAAACTAAGCAAAATATTCTCAACAAAGGAATTTATCGATCCATTACTTATCAGTTATACAGAAAATTATCCACACCATAGTGGTATAAAGCAATAATATTATTGGTTAGCTATTATAGTTTTCATAAAGCAGTGCTTTTAGGAACAACTTAACTAAATGGTTCTGGCTTATAGTCTTTCAAGACGTTAAAGTCAGCATGCAGTCCAAGGCTGTAGTCATTTGAAGGCTTGACTGGGGCTCAAGGATCCACTCCCACGGTAGTTCACTCACATAGTCAGCAAGCTGGCTCTGGATGTAAGCTAGCTGTACCCATGTGCATCTTTCTACAGGGACCACTGAGTGTCCTTGTGACCTGGTGGCCAGCTTCCTCCAGACCAAATATTCCAGTAGGTCATAGCAGAAGCTATAATATCTTTTATAAGCTAACTGTGGAAGCTGTACACCATTCTTTCTACCATATTCCTCTGGCCTGACAGACCAGCTATGATTTAATGTAGATAAGGCCTATAATAGGGCATAAATACAAAAAAGTAGGAATCATTGGGTTAATCAAAGGCCAGATATCACTGTAGAATTAAAGAAATTAAGGGCTGTATTTTTTTTTTAGATATTATTTATTTATTTGACAGAGAGATCACAAGTAGGCAGAGAGGGGGGGGGAAGCAGGCTCCTTGCTGAGCAGAGAGCCTGATGCGGGGCTCAATCCCAGGACCCTGAGATCATGACCTGAGCCAAAGGCAGTGGCTTAACCCACTGAGCCACCCAGGAGCCCCAGAGTTGTATTTCTGAAACCCCTTCCTTCAAGATTGGGGCAGAAGGCTAGTTTTTACATTACTTTTTATTCATTGTCTTTTTTTTTTTTTTGAGTTTTATAAAATCTTGTTGAAGGCAGTTAAAAATACATAAACTCTTTTAAGATGAAACCTTAAATATTTTACTCAACTCTGATGTCTGTGGTAAAACCTTAGAATAAAATCTGAATAAATCTAATACCAACATCAAATTATAAAACATTCCAAAAAGCATATTTCTGTTTTTAAGTAGTAATATTTATTGACTAAAATGTGCTAGACTTAGCCTACCTTACATAGATTATGACATTTCACTTATACCATGACTATTTGAAATGACTTATTCTCTCCACTGTAAAATGGAAAGACTGACGTTTAGGAATTTAGTTTCTTGTCAACACCACACATAAAGTTCAGGTATGGACTGTAATATTCTGTTAAGCTCTTTCATTTATCTCAGCTAGCACTTACCAAAGTGGGTTGTTCCAGTGTAGCCCTAGACCAAAATGATGCTCTAAAATAAAGGAGTTCCAGAAAAATATTTGGGAATGATTCATACTGTATCTCATTATTGGACAGTCACAGTTCCCAGTAACATATTGAAGAACTTCTAGTCTCACAGTAAAGAATCATTTTAAACTTTCTTTGATTCAACATTTTTCTAACTTCTGCTCTCATGAAACATAGCTGTTTTACTTTTTTATGTATATTTGAGTATTGTTGACTCTGGGTTATAATAGCTTCAGGTGTACGATGTATTGATTCCGCAACTCTACGCATTATGTTGTGCTCACCACAAGCATAGCTACCATCAGTCACCATACAACCTAATTATAATACCACTGGTTATATTTCCTACACTGTACCTTTCATCCCCATGACTTACTCATTCTGTGACTAGAAGCCTGTATCTTCTACTCCCCTTCACTCATCATCCCCATTCCCCCATCTCCCTCCTTCATGCCAACCATCAGTTTGTTCTCTATGTTTATAGGTATGATTCTGCTTTTCGTTTGTTTTTCATTTTTTTTATTTTTTTAGATTCCACATATAAGTGAAGCATGATGGTATTTGACTTATGTCATTTAGCTTAATACCTTCTAGGTCCATCTGTGTTGTTGCAAATGCCATGAAGTCTTCCTTTTTATGGCTGAGTAATATTCTATTATAGATGTATACACACATATTTATATATGTACACACGTATGTACAAATATACACACATTTCACATCTTTTTTATCCATTCATCTATCCATAGACACTTGAGCTGCTTCTGTATCTTGGCTATTGCAAATAATGCATATATATATGTATGTATATACATATATATATATGCATTTATCTTTTTGGATTGGTGGAGCTTTTTTGGTGGGAGGACGTAAATACCCAGTAGTGGAATTACTGGATCATGTGGAATTTTTTTTTTAATTTAAGAAGAAAAACAATTGAAGAAAATCCCCACTTTGGTTATCTATTTACAGTTTAGAATTATATCAAGTTGCCACTTTTGAAGCACTTCAGGTCCACATAGTAAGTATTTACTGGGTGTATTCTACAGCTGTTATAAGGTTGTTCAGAAAGGAGGTCTCAGTTTAATTGCAAAGTCATACACTGTCTCACCCCTGTCTACCTCAGCTTCCTGCCATCCGTTCCTTCACTGACTACACTCTTATATCCTGGCTTTTATTTAATTCATCCAGCACACTAAACTTTCTCTAGTGGTCATGTCTTGCATTTTATGGTCTATCTTTTCAAATTACTCTTCTTCAAATGTTCACTTTTATTATTTCTGAGCTTAAATGGTCCTTCTCAGTGAAGCCTTATTTGGCTGTATGACATAAGGCTGGACACATACATCATGCTCTGTCACAGATCTCTTGATGGTTTTATTCATGACATCACAATTTATCATATACTTTATGTATATAGATACATGTGTATGTATATGTAATATATATATGTATGAATATGTAATATATATGTGTATGTGTGTATGTGTATGTGTGTGTATGTCTTTGACATATGCATACACATATTTCCATCCTTATTTTCTCCTTTTCATGCTGTGTTCTTTATGAGAACCGGGGTCATGGATTTTTTTTTCCTAATAAATTCAGGACCCAGTACATTTTCTACCCTATATGTTCATTCAGTGTCCATATGCAAATTAATGTTAAGAATTGATACATTGATAATCAAGAATAGAACCTAACAAAATGGTGTGCAAGTACTATTATAAAAAATTCTGTATAAATGCAATTATTTAACTCTCATTAGAACACTATTGATAGAAATTATTATTATCTCTATTTTTGGATGAAAAAACTAATATCGAGACAAGTTAAATAATAATTTGTCCAAGATCTTACTTCTAGTATTTGGCCAAGCCAGACAATCTTTAGAGAGTTGTGTTCTTGATCACTGGGATAGAGCATGTACATTATTGATCGAATTTGCAATAACACATAAAAGGCTGGAACACATAAACATATAGCAATAATTAATGTCTTATAAAACATATTTTGGTAAGTTATAAAACCTCTCTTCATGTATTTATTTGAAAATGTGCATGGCTTTAGACAAAGTGCTGTGGAGGCAACAAGATATTGTCTTATGAGGGAGAAAGAAAAAACATGTATAATATTAGTATAATAGGTGCTCAAATAGCACCCATTAAAAAGCAAGCATAGAATATTACTGTGGAAACATAGACTTTGAGAATTAGAGTAGACTCCCTAGAAGAGTTAATACCTAATGTGGTTTTTAAAGAATAAGAATCTGGGTTCACTGAATAAACATTTTGAGGAAAACATCCCATGTTGTGTCCAGGCAATGACCAGTGACTGCATGTTACTGGGGCATAGAGTAAAAAGCCAAGCACCTTAAAAGATAAAGGCAGAAGAGCCAGGATCTCAAAGTTTGCAGGACAAAACTATAAGTGATAAAATACATGATTGTCTTTTGGATAGGATGGATTTGAACTATGTTTTGAGTAAGTGTTCTTTAGGGAACAGTTCTATAACTAGATGTTGTTCCAGTTAATTAAAACACCAGGAACAAAAGTATGTATCTATGTATGTTTTGAGGAACAATGAGATAGTGTTATTGTGACACCAGCAGGTCATTTCATTCAAAATGTACGAACTACGTTAGCGTAAGAATGCTAAGATTGAGAATTAATAGACACACTGAAGGAGAAGCCTAGTCTCCAGCACTGTAACTTCAGTAAGTTACCTTACCCTGCTGAACCTTTATTCAATCTATGTATTCCTACATGGTGAAAGGAACAGTGACACTGATAATAGGAATGATAGATATTTTATGCCTAATGCCAGGCAAATACATGATACTTCCCATGGGAGACATAAAAATTAATAGTTTTATAGTTGTTGATGTTGCTGTCGTTGTAGACATGTGGAATATGACAACATAGGAGGGCTAGGGTAGGAAGAGGAATTTAGTTGGTCTTTTCAATGTTTTTTTTGCAGTTGGTCTTAAAATGCCTCTGTCATCATGAATATGATGTTGATAAAAGCAGGATTAATTTTAGATCCTACCAGCTGGTAACTGAGGAACTCCTTGAATCATTTGGATTATGGCATGGATGCACAAAGTAATTTCTTATACTGATGTTTTGATTATGAAGCCTAGAAGAGGTAGAGACATAGGAGCCTATATTCAGCATATTGCTTTGTGACTAAAAATATGACAGGGAGAAATGTCTCTGTCCATCAGATGAAAGTCTTCCCTTCCCATTTAGATCATTGATTTAAAGGGTGATTATAATGCTGAGATTGAAGGCTTTTGTAAAATAAGCAAGGTCTTGATTTATATTAAGAAAGATCATGTGGTTTTCTTCACAAGTCCAAGGAGTTGGCCCAGCACCCCATAAAGTTCAATTCAGCTAATCACATTTTTTTTTCACTTTAAATATCTCTTCTGTAAATGTCTGTGAAAAAGTGTGTAGCCAGCACTCTGGTGGGCAAGCCCAAGTAGAGTCAACATTCTACATCTCACATTTTCTTGAATTCTCTTGACCACAGTCTCAGCAAAATGTCCAGTTAGAGTTCAGTTATTCAGAAACATAACCTGAGGTATGATTGAGACTTGGGATATTTTAGCAGAGTAACTCTAAAACTCTGGAAATATCAGAGTTGACAGTATCTTTTTTTTTCCTTTCCACCACTTAAAGCTATTTTATTTTTATTATAAATATGGAATATTTTCTTTTCCCTAAACACACAAAAAAGAATGGCAAGCAGTGATTTTTTGTTTTGTTTTGTTTTATTTTTATTGTTTTTCCTTTATCACAGCAAACGTTGTCTTTATAAGATTTGCTTACATATTTCAGATAATAGCTCACTAATTTCTTCAAAAGCTAATTTTCTCATTTATTACAATTTCCAAAAGAGAATAATAACTTGAAACTAAATTAATTGCTTCAAATTATTAAAGCTTTCAACTTCTCCTTAGTGAATATCAAATGATCCAAATTTTCTGAAGAAATGTTGATAATATGACTCTGGGTAGTTTTTTATAGACAAAAGTATAATAGTACTATCAAAAAACTAATTAGAATGGTAAAACATATTTAAAGCATTTTAAAGATTTTAGCAGAAGCATCTAAAACATGATAGCCTTAGCTTTAAACAAAATCTGTATTTTAAAAATAATTTGGAAATAACTCTAAAAACTTTATGTTAACATTGATGTTCCCATAGTCATTTGCCACTAGAAAAGTGAACATATTATATAAAAACCAATTTGTGAACTACTTTCAGATCCAACTGAATCAGCCTACAACTTGGACAGGTTCTGTGATTCTCTGTTTTATTTTGTCTTTGATTTGCAAGAGAATGTGGGGTTTATCTAATCCAACTCTTTCTTTCTTTGATTAATAATATTAAAAGCTAGTGATATGCCTAATACAGTGATAAGGTGAAATTCATGCCAAGTTCCATCCCAGTGATTGGAAATCTCCCTGCAAAGTACAGTAGTCTTATTTAAAGAAAATACCATAATAACCATACAGCTTAGAGCTGCATATAGTATATGGATCACATTTACATATTATTTAATTCTCACAAAAACAATGTTAGTTTGCCTTGACTGGATTCTTCTTTTACCTTTATAATAATATTTTCCCCATAATTATATTAGAGTTCCTATGTGGAAAAAATTGGGGAATGAAGAGAGAAAATAACTCAAGATCACAAAACTTGGTTGGCTTGAACTCAAATGCTCTGACTCCAAGTCCTGTAAGGCTCTCCATCCTCTATTAGTACCTGTATCTAGTTCTGAGGTCATTGCATTTTAATTAGAAATAGGGGGAAATGTTTCTAATTACCTGAGTACTTTGCCCAATATTTCTAATCTCTTGAAAAAATCAGCTTTTAGATGTTTCTACTCTGCCTTTCAATAGCATTTCTTTCTCCATTTTGTTTGACTAAACGGGTAATCCTATACTTTATTTTTTTAAAAAATGATGAAAGGAACCTGTTTATAAGTTAAAAAAAATTAAAGAACACTCTCAGAATGCTATTACTAATAATACTCTTTTACATCAAGTTTCTTAAAAAGAAACAAGAGGTACAGCTAATTCAACATCTGTAGACTTGCCTGAGCTTCCTTTACATTAATGTTATTTATCTGACAACAGCCAATTAGATAATAGAGCAAACTAAATACAATTTGGATATTTTTACCTATATAAGTGCTTTATTTAAAGGTCATCTTCAAGGATGCCTGGGTGGCTCAGTTGGTTAAGCAGCTGCCTTCAGCTAAGGTCATGATCCCAGGATCGAGTCCCGCACCGGGCTCCTTGCTCGGCGGGGGGCCAGCTTCTCTCTCTGTCTCTGCCTGCCACTCTGTCTGCCTGTGCTCACTCTCTGACAAATAAATAAAATCTTTAAAAATAAAAAATAAAGGTCATTTTCATATCAGGGGAGACTAATTCTACATTTTATAGTAATACTCTATACCAGCTCTTTAACACATGCAAAATCTATGATAGAAACCTCAGCAGAAACACTAAATATGTGAAAAACATTGTGCCTGGTTCTTTACCAGAGACAAAATAGTAAGCTTAAGATCTAGATCTATAAGATATATGGATATGTATAATTTGAGTAGGTATAGAAGCATGACAGAGACGGGTAGAGAGTCATATATGGAAATCAAAAGAAATGTTACCCTTATTCTGCCAAAGAAAATAGAAGAATTTGCATAATTTTTAAAAAGTAGATGAAGTTTAAACACATAGACATAGTAGAAGGAAGAGATAAACCATAACTCATCAGGGAAAGCCACCAAGCCAGAGAAATATGGGACATCTGAAATGGAAGAGCAAACAAACCACAGCATCCATAGTATGGCCGACTCAAATTCATCCACTTGATGGAAAGTAGAAACTTTCACCATGTGCTCCTTTTTTTTCTTAAATAAATAAATTTCAGTCCTGTATAGCATGAGACTGAATGAATATAATGTCCAAGTACTTAGCTAGTGAATGAACCTAGACCTCGTAGCACAAAGTTGTAGGATTCAGAAATGTTTGGTTTCACTTGTACTGTCTTTTTTAAAGTATTAAACATTTCTGGCTTAAGTGAATTAGTTGTGTCTGTGTGTGTTTTTGTCACAGAAAATTAAAATTAAAATTTTGGCACAGAAAATGTCATTTGTCATCAAGGAGGAAAAGGAGGAAGAGCTAGAGGGAGGAGGAAGAGGAGAGGAAGAAGAAAAAGTAGCAGATACAGTTCTAGCGATGCACTGGCTGGTATTCTTTCCACAAGCCATCCATTAGAGCTTCATGTCGCTGCTGCTCTGGGGCAGGGCAGGTGCTTTCCAATTAGTGTCAACCCCCCCACTCCCTGCTGTTATTCATAGTCTGTCATTCTCATCAGCCTGATCTCTCTAAGCATTTGAGCTTTTCTGTTCCTAAAAACAAGCCCTTCTCTCCAAGTTTATTCCAGCTTACTGTTTTATATCTTGTTTATATAGGCAATAGAAAACAAAACAAAAATACCTTTATTTAAACCTAAAATAGCCCAGAAAAGATAACTATCAAAGCCACAAGCTAAAATTAAAGTATAAAAAATTATTTGGTTATGGCCAAAAATATCTATTTCTATATATTTGAGTAGAATTTTGAACTCAACATTGGCTCAAATTTATGATCTGAAGGAGTTTACCATATGTTCTCTACAGAAATAACTGTTATATGACATGCTATTTCAGTGAGTGCTATGACCAAGTTATTAAATCTATCTATATCTATATATTTACATAAAATATATGTTATATATTATATTAAACATATACCTAAATACATTGCCCTAAGTATTGCCCTCTTGTAACATTTTGGGGACAAATCTCTTACAGATCAACTTTGGTTCATTTGGTTGTTCTGTATTATGCATGCAGGAGATCAATACCTGCATTTAGCAAATTTCAAATATAACATTCCTTGATTAGGCAAACAAATTTTGCTTCTTATTTTACTAGTGCTTTGCCACTTTCTAAAATTCATGCATGTACTTATTTATCAGCATGTTTTTATAGATATGAACCCAATACCTATATTCTGCCTAGCACTGGGCTAGGCAGCAGTAAAGTATTATCCCTAATCTTGAGAAACTTCCAGTTTAGTGTAGGAAGTAGATATGCAAAAATATAAATAAAATTAAGTATGTTATTATTGTACAGGAGTAAGAAGGTAACATTGCTATGAATTTATGAAAAGCCAGAGGAGATTGAACTTCAAGACAAAGTTGAAGTTTTGTGATTGAAATAGGAAGGAGCCTTCTGGGGATAGTGACCAATGAGGAAAGGCATGGCAAGCTGGGCACTCAAGCAGTTGGGAGTGGCTGAAAGTGGATGAGTGTTGGAGGGTGAACTAGGAGAGTAGGGAGAAACACACCAGGGATCTTCTAGTGAGCTATGTAGCAGAATTAAAAATTTATTCTTCAGATGATGAGAAGCCATGGAGGAGAGTTTTAGTTAGTAGTAATATGGTCAGATTTGCTTTTAACTAACATTTTATAACTTTAAAGATAGGATCAATACAAGGAATTCATTATCTTATAAATAAACAAATTTATCAAAAAACTACAAAAATCATCTAATAAGAAATTATTATATTTTTATAATACTTTGGTAGCACAGAGATAAGTGGAATCAATGTCATATTATAATTATATTATTATAAAGAAGCTAGATTTTAAAGTTATTAAAAAGTATTAGTTAAAGATTTAGTATCTGCTGAAAAATTAATACAATCCAAAGAAACATAGTATGTATGTGTATGCACATATTGTACATGGTTTAGCTGAAATATAATCCAAATTTTATGATATCCTAGTAAGACTCAAAAGTGGAATTAACACATATGGAGCGAAGGAGGAATATATTCATTGGACTCTTGGGGACAAAATGATGCCTTAGAGCTTCAGTGAATGACAAATTATGCTATAGATTCAGCTCACTAATAGCTTCTGGCATACCTTTACCAGAATTAGTTCTAGGGCTCATTCTTAGGTTCAGCTATGATAGTGCATCTAGAGACTTATTAAAATCTACTGTTGGAAAGAATGGCTGCAGAATGTGCTTGTAACTCAGAAAGCTTCTGAGTGACTTAGAAATAAATATATGCCAAATATTTCATGGTTTGGTCCATAAATATTCTTGTGAGCTGCTTCATGATACAAGCAAGGGCGTTCAGGAGACATCATCTTTTGAAATTTAAATTCTTCCTTATTATAAGTTAGTCTTTCATAAATGCTATTTTTACATTCAAGCAGCTCTTAACCCTAGTTCAGAGTGAGTATTTTATACATGGCTTTCAATGCAAAGTTCCCTTTTTTGGCTTTGCATTTGGAAAAAAATGATATCTTTATCCATGTGGAAATGCGGTAACATCATTTGCTTTGGTGAAATGATCAATTGTTTTAATGTGTTCAGTAATCTTTGGCTTCTAGCACATTAAAAGCAACAACAACAGGGATGCCTGGGTGGCTCAGTGGGTTAAAGCCTCTGTCTTCAGCTCAGGTCGTGATCCCAGGGTCCTGGGATTGAGTCCCACGTCGGGCTCTCTGCTCAGCGGGGACCTGCTTTCTCTCTCTGCCTGCCTCTCTGCCTACTTGTGATCTCTGTCTGTCAAATAAATAAATAAAATATTTTAAAACAACAACAATAACAATAACAAGAAATGAATCTGTGACATTAAAACTTGAGCCTTCCATCTAAAATACTTCTCCAAATTTTTTAAAAATGGAGTATTTTAATTTTTTCACATTAACATACACACAGGCACACACATATACATGTGTGTATACATAGATTATGCATATATGTATTATTTAGTGGGGCATGTTTAGTAGATAGTGTTCTATATAAGATGCTTTTAAGCATCTCTTGACTACAATAGTACAGAAAATGAATGTGATTTTAATGTGCTGCAAAATTATTTGCCAGCCCTAAAGTCTGGATGAAAGGATTTACATGGTGCCTTGTACACAGTAGGTTCTCAAAAACTATTTATGGACAAAATGAATAAATGAAAGCATAATAATTAGATGGAATATAAGGTTTGTGGCTAAAATTAAGATCTTTTGAAGTGACATCTATCAGAATCACCGATTCATAGTTTTTTCTTTTCAAATTGTATAAGGCTCATCTAAAAGATGAATAGACAAAAGGCTTTGAGAAGAGAAATCTTTTAAGCTATCATATGAAGTTTAGTAAAAAGAAAATTCTCACGGTAACTTGGAAAATAAGTAAAACTTAAAGTAGAAATACAGATTTTCATATCACAACCTACTCTTAAAATTTGCAATATTTAGCTGTTTTGTTCTTTTTCCCCCAAGATGTACTTTTACCTGTATTTTGCATCTTGTATCTATACTTAAAGTGGTATCAATATTGATATTTATTCTGCAGAATTATTATCAGTCTTTATAACAGTGTTCTTTGGAACTACTTTAGGGTAGTTCATTAAAATTTTATTTTAAAATATTTTTTCTCTACTTTTTAAAGCAAACATATGAAACACTACCATATTCAAATGTGTCAGACAATATATTGGGAAGACCTTGGAAATATTTTTCAACTCTTAAGATATATTTTATATTTTTTAAAGTGTAATTAATGGGAACGTTGAAAGATATGCATATTTTAGACATGGCTCTGTACATAGAGTATAAGATAAGGTCATTATTGCAGCACCTGTACTTAACCTTCACACGCCAGGTCAAATTTTGAGCAAGGAGCTTGCCCTTTTCAGGTGTAATAATCAGTTTTGCGGTAAGAAGTATATACCTGATATGTTTATATCATAGTTAGCATATTTGAGTATTAGGTATAAATTTTGGTTATTCCTCTTTTAACTTTAATATTCATCCATAAAAAAATGAAGGCTTGCCATTTACAATGACATGGATGGAGCTAGAGAGTATAATGCTAAGTGAAATAAGTCAGCAGAGAAAGACAGATACCATATGATCTCACTTATATGTGGAATTTAAGAAACAAAACAAATGGGCAAAGAAAAAGAGAGAAACCAAGAAGCAGGCATTTAACTGTAGAGAATAAATTTATGGTCACCAGAGTAGGGGGCAGGGGGTGAAATAGGTGATGAGGATTAAAGAGTACACTGATCATGAAGAGCCCTGAGTAATATATAGAATTTTTGAATCACTATATTGTACACCTGAAACTAATACACTGTATATTACCTATACTGGAATAAAAATAAACTTAGTAAAAAATGGGCTTAATAAAGCTATGCTGTCTTTGACTTCTACAAAAAAATTGTAAGTTATATAAGTCATAGCATGTCCACTTAAAATAATAATTTCCTACTACTCTTCATTTAAGGTTTTGAATAGTTTAATTCAAATTACAAGGGAAATTATTTTACCAAAACTTAACTAAAATGAGTAAGGCTTACTAAAATTGCCAAAAGATTTTTTACCACTCAAAATTCTAGGAAAAGGGGTGTCTGGTGGCTCAGTGGGTTAAAGCCTCTGCCTTCGGCTCTGGTCATGATCCCAGGGTCCTGGAATCGAACCCTGCATCGGGCTTCCTGCTCAAGTAGGGAGCCTGCTTTCCCCTCTCTCTCTCTCTGCCTACTTGTGATCTCTGTCTGTCAAATAAATAAATAAAATCTTTAAAAAAAATTCTAGGAAAATAAAAATTTTCCAACATAATGTAATCAAAATAACAAATGATTTTGGGATTGAAGCTTATATATGTTTGCAAATGCCATCCATCACTCCTAAGTTCATCAAAAAGTATTATTACTATATTGTGTGATTTTCCAATACATTTTTATGAATATTAACTTGTGGAATACACTTAAACCACTTTTATATTACATATTTTGTTTCTATACAAAATTTCAGTGAAAAACAATTTGTTCCAAGAAAAGTTGAATATCATTGGCATGAAATGAATTAAAAAAAAAAAAACTGTCTATGGGACGCTTGGGTGGCTCAGTTGGTTGAGCATCCAACTCTTGGTTTTGGCTCAGGTCATGAACTCTGGATGGTGGGATGGGGCTGGAATTGGGCTCCACACTCAGTGCAGAGTCAGCTTAGGATTCTCTCCCTCCCATTCCCTCTGCCCTACCCCACTTACACATGCTCTCCCTCTCTCTGTCTCAAAAAAATACATCTTAAAAAAATAAGTTTCTATGCCATATAAAACTCTTTGAAATATGTATGATTACATATTATTCTACTTTATGTAATTATCATCATTATAAAACCATTTTAATGTTGCTAAATGTTTAGTTGGCCCTCTGATTTGGTATTAGAATGCTTTGGTCAGACATATACTTATTTTTAAGTTTCTTAAGACATTTCATTGAACTGTTTTCCAGAGAGATTAACCAGTTTCATGACAATCTTTAATACATATACAGCTCTGACACAGAAAGTTTTGTGTCACAATATTCTCTCCAGCATTATTTGAATGATTGCTGCTCTGAAAATAAAAGACTGCATATAAATGTTTTCATTTGCCTTTCCTTGATTATTTGTGAAGTTTAACTTTTTCATATTTGTATTAGTCACTTCCATTTCCTGTGTGAATTGCTTATTCTTGTTCTTTTCCAGTGCATAAAAATTCCTTCATATTTTACACATATCTGTACCAGGACATCTTTGTGTTGGGCACTCTTTTTAGTTATCTGGGGATACAATGATGAATGAGAAATGCATTATTCCTTCCTACCTTCACAGTGTCTCATTTGTCATTTTGCAGACATATATTTTTACTGAGATTGTGTGAGTTTAATTTTACTTGCAATGTATTTTAAAATATAACAATTCTTGTTTCAAATATTGAACTGTTCTTTTAGAATTTGATACTTCTACTCTATTTAATACTTTGAAAACTAATCTCTCATCTCAAAGTGAGGAAAATTAATTTTGTTCTAATTTTTAAAAGCTTCCAGTGTTTATGTCTAATTTTTAAATAACCTATTTGAATATATCTGACAAATGAAGAAAATACATTTAACTCATTGAAGTTGTTATCTGTAGGTTGCACTTTTATTACTAGTTTTCCCCTTCATGTTTATACTTTTCTCTATATGACAATGTTTTTGTTTCAGAACAGTAAACATATAAAGTGAAAATCCGACCCTTCCCAAAAAGTGGTATATATTCTTCCAAAATTTTTTTCTGTGAACATATACTATGCCATCTCTAACATTCTCCAAATATCTTTTAAAAAAATCACATTGTCATTAGCTTTGTCAGTTAATAGATCTATTCATTGTTTCCACAACAGCATTGCATTTCATTAGATTAAAATAAAATGTAATTAACACTTTTCATTTAAAGATATCCCTTGTATGTTTAAATCTTCACTGTCTAGTACAGTAGCCACTAGTCACATTTGACTTCTAAAATGTAACTCAATTAAAATAAAGTTAAAAATGCAGTTCTTCAATTACTCTGTACATTTCAAGTGCCCCAGTAGCTCTCTGTAGTAGTGGCTACCATATTGGGCAGTCCAGATTATGGAAGATTCTATAACCACAAAAATGTCTTATGTGACTTCACAGAGCATAAGGCAGAACCCAATTAGTTTAAAGCTCCAAGTGCAGTTCTTAAATAATATGTTTGATGAATGTGCTTTTGGTGTGTCCTCAAGGCTCTGTTGTGAATAATGGTTTTTGTTTCTCATTTTTGGCCCATATTTTCCTCTGATTTTTTAAAATTATGTTATGTTAGTCACCATATAGTACATCATTAGTTTTTGATGTAGTGTTCCATGATTCATTGCTTGCATATAACACCCAGGGCTCCATGCAATATATGCCCTCCTTAATACCTATCACTGTCTAACCCATCCCCCCGACCCCTCCCCTCTAAAATCCTTTGTTTCCCAGATTCCTTAGTCTTTCATGGTTCTTCCCCCCTCCAAGTCCCCCTTCATTTTCCCCTTTCTTCTCCTAATGTCCTCCATGCTATTCCTTATGTTCCACAAATAAGTGAAACCATATGATAATTGACTTTCTCTGCTTGACTTATTTCACTTAGCATAATCTCCTCCAATTCCATCCATATTGATGCAGATGTTAGGTATTCATGCTTTCTGATGGCTGAGTAATATTCCATTGTATATATGGACCACATCTGCTTTATCCATTTGCTTCCTGAAGGGCATCTCAGCTCTTTCCACAGTTTCACTATTGTGGACATTGCTGCTCTGTATTTTGGGATGCATGTGGCCCTTCTTTTCACTACACCTATATCTTTTGGGTAGATGCTGGATCATAGGGTAATGACCTATGCAATTTCTGGGCCATAGAGTAGGTCTATTTTTAACTGTTAAGGAACCTACACACTCTTCCAAAGCTGTTACACCACCTTGCATTCCCACCAACAGTGTAAGAGGATTCCCCTTTCTCCACAACCTTTCCAACATTTGTTGTTTCTTGCCTTGTCAGTTGTGTCGTTCTAACTGGTATAAGGTAGTATCTCAATGTGGTTTTAATTTGAATTTTCCTGATGGCTAATAATGATAAACAGTTTTTCATTTGCCTGTTCGCCATTTGTAGGTCTTTGGAGAAGTCTCTCTTCGTGTCTTCTGCCAATTCTTTTACTTGTTGTTTGGTAGTTGAGTGTGATAAGTTCTTTATAGATCTTGGATATCAGCCCTTTATCTGTATTGTCATTTGCAAATATCTTTCCCATTCCGTGGGCTGCCTCTTTGTTTTGTTGACTGTTTCCATTGCTGTGCAGAAGCTTTTTATTTTGAGGAAATCCCAGAAGTCCATTTTTGCTTTTGTTTCCCTTGCCTTTGGAGATGTGTCTTGAAAGAAGTTGCTGTGGCCAGTGTCAAAAATGTTACTGCTTATGTTCTCCTCTAGGACTTTGATGGATTACTGTCTCACAGTGAGGTCTTTCATCCATTTAGAGTATCTTTCTGCATGGTGTAAGCGAATGGTTGAGTTTCATTCTTCTGTATATAGCTGTCTAATTTTCCCAGCACCAATTGTTGAAGAGACTGTCTTTTTTCCATTAGATATTTTTTCCTTCTTTGTTGAGGATTAGTTGGCCATAGAGTTAAGGGTCCATATCTGGGCTTTCTA
Source organism: Taxidea taxus jeffersonii (assembly GCA_003697995.1). Taxonomy (NCBI): domain Eukaryota; kingdom Metazoa; phylum Chordata; class Mammalia; order Carnivora; family Mustelidae; genus Taxidea; species Taxidea taxus. Next base: position 71,954 of record ML111238.1, read on the forward strand.
TTCTGTTCCACTGATCTATGTGTCTGTTTTTGTGCCAGGACCATGCTGTCTTGGTGATCACAGCTTTGTAATACAGCTTGAAATCAGGCAACATGATGCTCCCAGCTTTCTATTTATTTTCAACATTTCCTTGGTGATTTGGGGTCTTTTCTGGTTCCAAACAAAATTTAAGATTGTTTGTTCCAGCACTTTGAAAAAATGCCACTGATATTTTGATGGCATTGAAAGTATAAATAGCTCTGGGCAGCATAGATTTATTTTTTTGTTTTTTATTTTTATTAACATTTAATGTATTATTAGCCCCAGGGGTACAGGTCTGTGAATTGCCAGGTTTAACATATACATTTTAACAATGTTTATTCTTCCGATCCATGAGCATGGAATGTTTTCCTATCTTTTTGTGTACTCTTCATTTTCTTTCATAAGGTTCTATAGTTTCTACAGTATAGATCCTTCACCTCTTTGGTTAGGTTTATTCCAAGTCTCTAATCATTTTTGTGCTCTTGTAAATGGAACCAATTCCCCAATTTCTTTTTCTTCAGTTACATTGCTAGTGTATACGAAAGCAACTGATTTCTGTGCATTGATCTTGTATTCTGCCATATTACTGAATTGCTGTAGAGTTCTAGTAATTTAGGGGTAATTTAGTCCTCTGCTCTGTTTTTACCATAGATTTAAACTCTTTTTCTTTCTAACATTTAGAACTTCCTTAGTATTTTTGTTTCATTGATAAATCTGTCTTATTTTCTAATACTATTACTGAAAGTAAAAATCAAAGCTATTACATATAAAATGTAATGTATGTACGTATGAATAAATAATGGGGTGGGAGTGAGGGAAATAATCTATCACAGTGATCTTGATAAATAAGTTTGTGTTAAAATTATTACTATTTTTCTTATTTCTGTTCCCTATATGACATATCTTTCATTTCTCCAAAACTACAGATTGTTTGAATATGCTTGGTTTATCTCTGTTCCCAAGATAAGAGTAAGAGGTCCACAGCCTTCATAATGGCTCAAAGTACAAATTAGGGGAAGAAATGGAATTAGACCTGGCATACCATATGTGAAGTAATAGAGAGTCAGCCTACCACTTCTGTTACATATCAGGGAAAAAGAGAAGTGCCAACTGTATGGTTCTACCAACAGTAAAGGCACAATCATTAAGTGGGTAGCTGGCCTTTCAGGTTAGTACTCTTTCTTTGGGGTTTTCAACAAGATAAATGAGGAAAAGAGGGTAGTGGAAATTTGTGCTTTGAATGGAACTGAGGTTCAATAGATAATCATGGGTGGTCCTTGAGAACATTTCAGAGTGTCTATGAAGAACTTCAGTTTTCTTTTTTTGGGAGGGGAGAGGGATATCTGTTTTATAAATATCTTTTTATATATACATCTTTTATATATAATATTTCATATATTCATATTCATATATATGTATATAAATGCATATATTTTCCATATATATGAATTATTATATATAATATATATTAAATTATTTAATTGATTTAATTAATTAACATACACTATAAGTTCCAGGGGTTGAATTTAGTGACTCATCAGTTGCATATAATACGCAGTGCTCATTACATCAAATACCTCCTTAATGCCCATCACCCAGTTACCCCATCTCCCCACCGACCTCCCCTCCAGCAAAACCTCAGTTTGTGTTCTAGAGTTCAGCATCTCTTATGGTTTGCTTCCTTCTCTATTTTAATCTTATTTTATTTTTCCTTCCCTTTCCTTATGTTCATCAGTTTTGTTTCTTAAATTCCACTTATCAGTGAAATTATATGATGTTTGTGCTTCTCCTACTTACTTATTTTACTTAGCATAATACTCTGTAGTTCCATCCACACCATTGCAAATGGCAACATTTCATTTTTTTGGTAGCTGTATATACACACACACACGCACGCACACACACACACACACACACACATACACCCCACATATTCTTTATCCATTCATCTTTTGATAGATATCTGTTTTTTTTTCCATATTTTTGGCTATTGTGGACATTGCTGTTATAAACACAGGGTGCAGGTGCCCCTTCAAATCACTACTTTTTTATCCTTTGGATAAATATATAGTTGTGCAATTGCCAGGTCATGTGGTAGCTCTATTTTCAACTTTTTTGAGGAACCTCCATACTATTTTCCAGAGTGGCTGTACCAGTTTTCATTCCCACCACCTGTGGAAGAGAATTCCCCTTTCTCTGCTTCCTTGCCAACATCTGTGAAGACCTACAGTTTTCTAACTGCATATTTTTATGCAGCCATATTTCTTCATATCCTTTAACCAAATATATCAACATATGTATCATAACAGATTGGATACAGAGACATAAATACCTTCAAGGAAGTAAAAAGTTAGAGATTTGCAAGAAATATACAATACCACTCTCCTTACTTTGTTTTAGAAAGTATCATTTTTCATAAAATAAGGTATTTATGTCAATGTCTTAAGAATATAACATTGTGATTTTAAGCAAAATAAATTTTAAAAATCATTTTTAGTTTCTGATATGGCAAATACCGATAGATAAAACCTACACTTAAAGAAATGCTATTTGTTGACTTAAATAATTTATAGAATGTAAAGGATCTTGAAAAAGAAATGTTTGAGAACCAGCAGAATGGGTAATACCCCAACCACTAAGTGAACATGAACAAGGCATCTACTTAAGAAAATACAGTTGGTGGGGTGCCTGGGTGGCTCAGTGGGTTAAAGCCTCTGCCTTCAGCTCAGGTCATGATCCCAGGACTCTGGGATCGAGCCCCTCATCAGGCTCTCTGCTCCACGGGTAGCTGCCTGCTTCCTCCTCTCTCTCTGCCTGCATCTCTGCCTACTTGTGATCTCTGTCTGTGAAATAAATAAATAAAATATTAAAAAAAAAAGAAAATACAGTTGGCAACTCTTAGCATTCAGTGGACTGAGAAAATAATGATAAGATCTGTAGCACATTAAATATGATCTGTATGTCAGTCACTAAATTGTGTGGTTTTCTATCTTAACAAACCCGGACAATATCTCCAGGAGTTGAGAGAATGGTATTATCCCCACTGCACAGAGAAGAAAAAGGAAGGTTGTAAAGGTCAAGCAAATTCTCTGATGGCACTTAGCTTTCTGAAGTTGTCTTAGAGTCAGTAGCTCTAGACCCGATTCATACTAATTTCTCATTCTAATTTCTTCTTAGAAAATGAAAGTAATTTAGAGTAATTAAAAGAACTAGTGTTAAAACAAGTCAAAAGAAATAATTCCAGCATCATTGGGAAGCTCTGCAGGCCAAGTAGTCTGATAGTACTATTGCCAAATGAATATGTCCATTCAGTCAAATTTGTTTTTGTTTTTGATTTGTTTTATTGTTTTTCCTACCTTTCTTCACCACCAGAAGATGCAGATTTGATGGCCCTTCATGGGAATACGTGTCTGTATTTTCTACCAGCTATTATTTTTTTTTCCCAGCAAACGGATTGAGTGTGAAGATAGAATTTTTTCTTCACACTGGTCTCTCCCTGCAGTTGGGGACCAGAGAATTCCACCTTCATTGCTACTGCCTCCATCTTTATAAATCACAGATTCAGAGTAACTAAATCCTCTAGCCCCATCATGCTTTCCAGTATGGCTTTAGAAGGGGCCTTAGATTTCCATTTTAGAAGGTGCTTTTCTAGGGGCACCTGGTGGCTCAGCTAGTTAAGCATCTGCCTTTGGCTTGGGTCATGATCCCAGGGTCCTGGGATCAAGCCCCATGTTGGGCTCTGTGCTCAGTGGGAAGGCTGCTTCTCTCTCTCCTACTGCCCCTCCCCCTCCCCCTGCTTGTGCTTTGTCTCCCTACTTCTTTGTCTCTCAAATAAATAAAATCTTTAAAAAAAAGTGCTTTTCTAGCATGTGAGCCCTTGTATTTTTGACAGCCCAAAGCTATTCTCCTTGAGATAAGATCCTCTACTCAACTACAATTAACTGGCTTAAGAGGAAATATGTGTTTATCTTACTATCTCAGCTAGGAGAAACATTTAGAAATGGCATGAGAAACATATTTTCTGAACATTTTACCTTCTAGGCGTTGCATCTGATTTATTTGTGACTGCTGTCACTCATGTTGATGACTGAGGAATTTCTAAAATGGCAATTCTTCTTTAGAGTTAGCTGTTCAGTTTCGTAAAGTGTATAATCATTCTTAGACTCTGGCAACGTACTTTCATTTAGGGGAAGCAGGAGGGTGTTTGTATATACTTGAAAACTGTAAAGCAACATGACATGGAGTGTCATTTCTATTAATAATAAAAATAATTTAAAATGGCAAAATAAAAATTGAGTAAAATCTGTCATAGAATTGACAGGCAAATTTGAGATCTTGATCCTGTCAGTCCCAATATTATTGCTTAAAGCTAGGGCTGAGAATGATTTAACATTAAGAATCTGTGTTGCACAGGGGCACCTGGGTAGCTAAATCATTGAGGGTCCAACTCTTGATTTAGGCTCAGGTCATGATCTCAGGGCCTTGGGATCAAGCCTGAGTAGTTGGGCTCCATGCTCAGCAGGCGGTCTGATTAAGGATTCTTTTCCTCTCCCTTTGCACAGCTTGCACACATGCATTTTCTCTCTTTCTAAAATAAATAAATTAATTTTTAAAAAAATCTATGTTGCACAGTGTGTGGGAGCTCAGGCTCTCCAGACAGAGTTTTAAGTCCCAGCTCTGTCACTTATAGCCTCTGCTCTATATGTAAAATATGATAATAATACTGCTAGTAATAACTCATAGGTTTGTGTATTTTCATGAGGTGAACCACAAAAATGACTTGGATGATTGCACTTTCTTCCTCATACCTCTCATGCTCAAATGAGAACAGAACTTTTAGAGATTGCAATGATAGCACACTTAAAGAAGGTAATAGTAACTTGTGGCCAGGAAGCAAGGCACATTGTTGTTTGGGACATGCCACAAGGTCCTAGCTAAATAAGGAAAGGGTTAAAAGGGTTACATTAGATTCAGAGAGATACCTGGAATGTTAAGGACTATGTTCACTGCAGTGAGCTAGCCAAACATGAATAAGGCATCTACTTAGGGATAAGAAAGAAAGAAAGGAAAGGAAGGAAAATGGTCAGTTCTAGAAACAACAGAATTATTATTAGTAGTATTAGCATTAATATTATATTAGTATTTTAATTTATAGTACAGATCTGTGAATCAGCTTTTCTACTGGACCTCTCAATGAGGTGGAGTCCAAGCTTCTTAACATGACATGCAAGGCCTTCCATGACCAGATGTATACCCTGTCACTCTCCACATCACACTTCACATCCCAATAACACAGAAAAACTTGAAGTCCTCCTGATTTTTTCTCCTTAATTATTATTTATTCTGTACCCTCTACTAGTCCTTCCCCACCAGCGTGCCACTTACCATTTTTCCTTTCTACCTCACATGTATTTTCTAAATCGATTTCAGATGCCCCTTTCCAAGGGTCATCTCCATTTTGCTCTAGATTGGTGTCCCTCTCTTTCTTTCTACAGTGCCTCCATGTTCACTTTCTGAATTATTTAATAACTACTTGATTATTGCCTGTTTCTCTCAATAGACCATAGGTGTTTGAAGAAGCAGCATCACGTTTCCCCCAGTTAGATGTCCTGGATCTCTCCCAGTTAGATAGCCCTTTTGGGAAACTCAAGTTCTATATAGGTGAGTTCTCATTGGCATTTTCTTATATAGGAATGACAGTTCTCATACAAGCTTCCTCTCAGTGCTATTCCAGATACATGGTATGAGATAGTGTTGGAGAAGATACCCCATTCCTCAAGGTTGCCAGGCTTGGAAATTGCAATTCTGGCTGGGGAAACCTTTGTGTAAAATTGGCTTAGGAGATGCGGTGCCTGTGTGGTTCAGTTGGTTAAGCATCTGACTCATGAATTCGGCTCAGTTTATGGTCTCAGAGTTGTAAGATTGAAACTTGTGTTGGGCTCCATGCTGGGCGTGGAAACTACTTAAGATTCTCTCTCTCCTTCTCTCTCTGCCCCTCTCTGACCCCACTCATGCTCACTCTTCCTTAAAAAATAATAATAATAATTTGAATAAAATAAGATTAGATTAGATTAGGATAATGGCAGAGCAAGGCAAATGGATTGTACAAACTATCTAGAACCAGAAAACATAATGTCATGGTTCCTTTGCTATATAAGAACATGGGTCTTTTTGTCAATTCTGCATTCTAATCACAGTCTTTCCAGTAAGCTGCATAACCTCTCAATGGCTTTATGTCCCTGTTCCCCAAATTTAATATCTCAAAAGGGAAGATAGAATACTTGCTTCACAGTTTTTGTGAGGTTAAACTAAATTACATTAGGAAAGAGCATGATTGCTGATCATTGAGAGATAATCCCTGCCTCCTTGTCCCCACTATCTAGTTTCAATATTAACCACCACCTGAAATTCTTTTTTTGAAGAAACTTTTTTTTTTAAGATTTTATTTATTCATTAGTTAGAGAGAGAGAGAGCGAGCACAGGCAGACAGTGGCAGGCAGAGGCAGAGGGAGAAGCAGGCTCCCTGCCGAGCAAGGAGCCCGATGTGGGACTCGATCCCAGGACGCTGGGATCATGACCCAAGCCGAAGGCAGCCGCTTAACCAACTGAGCCACCCAGGCGTCCCTTGAAGAAACTTTTATTAAAACTAAGGCAAGTTTATTTTTACAATGAATGTCATCTGAGGGTCTATTTTCTTTTACTTCAGTAAGCTCATATTCAGTGTCAGTGTGTTAGCCAAGTGTTCATATTTAATTTATTTATTCCTCACAAGTGTAAAAGCTTAATGTTAACACTCTACTTTCATTTTTATAGGTAGCTAGAGCAATATTGAAACCTAAGTTTGAAAGTGTCCAGATGGTTTGAGTTTTATTGAAATCTGAGTTTGAAATGGCACAGCTGCTTAAGGCAAAATTTTCAAAAAGCATAGAACCCATTCCAGAAAGTGTTAGTATGCTACCCACATAGAACCTTCCCTGGAGTTTCATAACTCCTTATCACAGGTTTGTCTTTACCGAAGCCTTGTGCTCATCTTCTCTGATGGTGCACGGTTTAGATAAGCCAGCCTTGAGGCAGGTACTCCACAAGGATGCCTGCATCTGTCCTCCAAATCCTCATGGCCCACACTTAATCCTGGCAATGTCAGCCAATGCATATTTATTGCATCACTCCTCCATGCAAGACACTAAGCTGGAATTGAAGGAGCTCCCAAAGTTCCTCACTCGTTAGCCTATGCTCTTATTAGCAGCTCATGATTGCAGCCACTAGCGCCACCATCACCACCACCACCACCACCACCATTACCACAACCATTACCAACATCACCATGACCATCACCATCACCACCATCACCACAACCACCACTGTCATCACCACCACCATCACCACTACAACCATCACTGCCTCTACCACCACCACCATCACCACCACCACATCACCACCACCATCCACCACTACCATCACCACCATCTCCACCACCACCTCCACCACCAGCACCAGCACCACCAGCCCCATTAGCATCTCCAGCACTGCTCTGTCTGCTACCTGCCAGATGCTCTATGTATGTTACTTTTAATATTTTAACTGCTCTTTTGCAAGATATTTCCACTTTACATTTTAGTTATATTATCTTTCTGAGCTTCCATTTTCTCATTTGAAAATCGAATAATATCATCTACCTCTTAGAGTTGTTTTGAGGATCAAATGAGCTAATACTGGCCAAGTATTGACCTATGAAAATCATGATTACTAAAACATATAAATTATTTTAAAAAGAAACCAGCTAAGCCTTAAAGAGATAAAATCATTTTTCCAATATGGATCAGAAAGCAACAGCAGAGATGCTTAAAGTTCATTTTGTTTGATGTCAAACATGGTCTGTCTCCTCTGACTCCCTTTTAGGTTTAGCTGAGATTAGGAAGCTGTTGTCACTAATGCCTATCCAATCTAATATATTGCCTTTTCCCCCAAATAGGTTAAATTACACACACACATACACACACATATTTGAGGATTTTTTAAGCTTTCAAGGGGGATCTTAGTCCTGAACTAAAGAGAAAACTATCCATGTTCCTTTCAAAGCTCAGAAGCTATAGATAGCTGAACAGAGTTCTGGTTTGGTAGGGGAACACTATTGGAAATATATTCATTCCTTATTCTATAGTTTTCTCTGTGTTGCCTCACCCCTGGCCAAGACTCATTGCCTTGTCCATTTCTATAGACCATTAATCATCTGCCACCTTTAACCTCAATTGTCTGAAAATTAGTTATTTTATTCAAACTCTGGAAACCCACAAGGTTTCAAACACAGACACCATATTTTTCCTTCCAAAACAGTAGTGGGACTTTCAGGGATTTGGCAAGGAATCCATAGGGGTTGACTCTAAAATCCTCATGTTCCCTGAGGTTTCTGGAAAACAAACAAAAAGTACTTGGTTTGGCAAACATGCCAAGTGCCTGGTTTATTCATCAAATAGAAAACTCAGAGCCAACTTTGAAAATAGAAAATTTGGCTTTGAAATGTGAGCTCCTCCCTTAAATCTGCTTTAATTAGAACAGGAGAGAAAGGAAAGGGGAAGACAAAAAAAAAAAAAAACTATTTAAGGGAAAACTCATTTCAGAAAAGGGCTAGTGGCTTTTGAACAAAACTCCTTTATGTCACTGCTGTCTCCCTAGTGTGAGAATAAACCTAAAAATAGGAGCTCAAGCTTTTATTAACTGGACAGATACCATATGTCCTGCTGGGATAGGATTTGTTTTTATTATTGATCCTGAGAGCAGTCTATGTGCTTCTCTCCACTCCAGGGATATGAAATAACTTGGTGTTCTAACTTACCCACCTAATCTCAGAAGTCCAATGTTAGTTTTTCCTCTTTTTAGAACATCAAGACTTTTATCTAATATCTCACCCAAACCCACATACAAATCTTTTTCCTAAAAAACAGAAGTCAACCCGTTCTATTTTTAAACAAACTTATCTTATTCTCCTGGATAGATTGTAAAGTCAGGAGCAAGGGAGGACTCATCTCTCAAGGTGACCTGGGTATTGTCCAAAGTAGATTAAGGGAATGCAGCACATTCTGGTAGATTTTGCTGAATGTGGCAGGCTGTGTGAGGCTGGGACCCAGACTAGAAAATTAAGTAGGTGGAAACATATCACCCCATATATGCTCACGACCAAAATCTGCATGGCACATAAGCAGCCACACACCTGTTAACTCAATTTTCTTCCTTTCCTTTGAGTGCAGAGACCATGACTTGCTCAGGTTCATGATCCTATTTGCTTAGTAAATATTACTTGCTCAGTAAATGCCTTGTGGGTTGAATTAACTATAATTTTTAACTAGAATTAAATTGTATTTTAAACTCCAGTACAGTTAACATACAATTTTATATTAGTTTCAGGTGTACAATATAACGATTCAGCAATTCCTTACATCACCCAGTAGTCATCACAAGTCCCCTACTTAATACCCATCCCCTATTGTACCCATCCCCCTACTCACCTCCCTTCAGGTAATCATCAGTTTGTTCTCTATAGTTAAGAGTCTCTTTCTTGGTTTGTTTCTCTATCTCTTTTTTTTTCCCTTTTCCTTGCTTTTTACTTGTTTCTTAGATTCCAAATATGAGTGAAATCATATGGTATTTGTCTTTCTGTAATTGGCTTATTTCACTTAGCATTATATTCTCTAGCTCCATCCATGTCATTGCAAATGTCAGGATTTCTTTCTTTTTTATGGCTTATGGCTTTTATATATATATATAGAGAGAGGCAGTATATATATATGTATATATATATACTGCCTCTTCTTCATCCATTCATCAGTCAATGGACATTTGGGCTGTTTCCATAACTTGACTATTGTAAATAATGCTGCTATAAACATAAGGGGAATGATTCCCTTTGAATTAGCTATACTGAAAATGCAAATATTGGCTCTGGGGGGAAATACACACGAAAAATTCTTAGTCAATTCCAACTCAGACAGTTGCATGGACAGATTTAAGCAAGGCTTCAGCATGACTGTATAAAGAATCAGAGCCCCAAAACAGAACCTATTCTGGAATTGCAGAAGACTATTTTATCTTTTTTTTTGCTTGATCATTAGTTTGCCTGCCTTCCATCCTTCCTTCCTTTTTCTTTCCTTCCCCCCCCCTCCTTTTTTCTTTTTAAGAAAAAAATAATAGTAATGAGAATTTCAACTGCTAATTTCCAATTTCCAATATCCGCTGGACAATAAAATGTAAGAGAAAAGGAATCACATACCTAGGTGATGATAAGTTATCTAGCATATGGATACAGAGTTACAAACTCACCAAGGTCTGCTTAATTACAACCTCATTCCTTTCTTTCTTCATGGGCCCTTAGATAAGGTGTTAATAGGCACCTATTATTTGCCAGTCATTTTTGTAGATTTTGATGATTCAGAGGTGAGTGAAGCAAAGCTATTAATCTGAATGAGGAAAATACTATTTTATAATTTATCACATAAAATGTGGTCTAAGTGTGCTGAAAGAGGCATACTGGGGAGGTCCACCTCACTCAATCTGAAAGCCTAGGAGAAAATTCCACAATGAAATGGTATTACATCATGAAAGATAAATGAAGAAGTGCAGGAAGATGGTAGGCAGTGAGGTTGAGTGTTTATATGGGAGACTGAATGGTGTTACGATGGGAAATGCAGCTGACGTGGAGTAAGACATTCTGGGGTGGAAATCAGTGCAGAATAGTGCATTCTTTGTATAATAATAATAGAAATTCAGGTATTAAAGAGTCTTTACAGACTACCCCAAGCCTGTCATATTAATGCCCTACCAGCTTCCCCTGGGCTCCAGAATGCTGTTCACTAAATACTCCATTTGATATGGGCTGCAGTCATTCTGCAAAGTCACATTTCATTTATGCAGATTTAAAATGCTGAAAGAAAATTGAGAAACAATCATTTTGCTTAGGCCTTTTGATGTTCAGTTCCATTATGCTATTATGTCACTGGTCACCCTGCTGTTAAGGTGATATCTCCTTTAACACTGTAAACATGGAAAGCATCAGCTTAGTGTGGAGATCTGAAAGATATTCCTTAGGAACTGCACTTGTATCCAAAAATGTGCAAAGTTTGCTGAATGCCAGGTAATAGACAAACCCAAATAGATGAGTATTTTATTATAGTACTGCAATAATATATTACCTGAGTTTGTTAACATCTCCAATGTACATGCGCCTCCAAGGCCAATCTCGTCAGTGGAAATATAGCGCAAAATTAATATATAATTGCCAAAAAATATTACAAGGTATACTAAAGCCCATAATGATTGAAATTCTTATACTGAATCACAAGAATGATAAATGAAAAATTGAGATTTGAACTCTGTTGGTGACCCCCAAAAGCCTGTGCCTTTTTCTCCAGGATAGCCTGTTAAAACTTAATTTACATTTGGGAAAGATAGTCTCTTTAATCATTTCCAATAATTTTTGTATAAATGTTAGTAACTGAAATTATCATAAAAGTATTAATTAATTAGTTAATTAATTAATTTTAAAAATTATTTGAGAGAAAGAGGGAGAGAGAGGGTGCTCAATGCAATGAGAAAGACAGAGAGAGCATGAGCAGGGGTAAGGACAGAGGAAGGGGGAGAATCCGACTTCCCACTGAGCAAGGACCCTGACATGGGGCTCTATTGCAGGACCCCAGGATCATGCCCTGGGCTGTGGTAGATGCTTAATGAACTGAGCTATCCAGCACCTCCATAAAAATATTTAAAGGAGATTATATACTTGACCTTCATGCCTATCTGCAGACATCTTGGTAAAACTCTTGCATTCCTTCGTTTGTTCATAGGCTTTCTTTGCGATCTAGAGCCCATGTTTTGCTTACTTGCAGAAGACCCCAGATATAAAAGTTAAAGTGAGGAAGCAGAAACTTATGCTTCAAGAGGTTAAATACTTTGTTTCAGCTCACACATCCCCTGGGTGGCAGCAGTGCTTGTGATTTGAACCAAATTTATTTGTCTTACTTGAAAGTCTGTTCTTCTTTCCCACTGTTCTACTGACCCTAAGGTACTATAGGTTGTATATATATGGGATACATACACACACACATATGTATATATAAAAATATATGTATAAATATCTATCTATGGTATATCTATCTATTTATCTATCTATCTATCTATCTATCTATCTATCATCTATCTATCTATCCAAGTGGTTGTTTGTATGGGAACATTTCACAACTATCATGATATCTTTCTGGATTTGCCCCGTCATGAAGAATCATTGCTCTGGGTGATTTAGGATGAAAGACCTGTTCATGTATGACTTGTGAGATTACTTTCTTCAATGCACAGGTCTTTGAGTGAATTTGCAAAAATGCCCTTTTGGTGTGGATCCAACTGACACAAGCTTTCCATCTCCATCTGCCCACCTCTGCTGGGGCACCTTTGAGCAAGGCACTTCCTGAGCATCCCTATGTGACAGCCCTCAGGGAGATCTTTGTTAGACATATAAATTCTCCATCTGCCCTCATTTGTTTATGACCATGTGAATTTTACCACCAATTATTGGTAGAGCAGTAAATATGTAACCTGTCTGGCTGCCAGATTAACAGAAGTTTCATATGGTAACTCCTCATAGAAGAATATCTAAATTTGTCTCATAGGTTGCATAGTATAGAAATATCTACTATGCTACACCACATAGTGGTTTCATTACACCAAGGATGATATACTGCAAATTCTGTTGACACACCAATACCTAGTGTCATTATATCACAAACTGGCTATAAAGATGGTAACAATAAATTCTTCCATCTTGATCACAGAGGTTGATGGTATGGGGAAGCTTGCTTGCTTTCTCCATTTCTCTCTCTCTCTCTTTTAAGATTTTATTTATTTATTTGACAGAGAGATCACAAGTAGGCAGAGAGACAGAGAGGAGGAAGCAGGCTCCCTGCTGAGCAGAAGACTCCATGATCATCTTAATCCCAGGACCCTAGGATTGTGACCTGAACTGAAGGAAGAGGCTTTAACCCACTGAGCCACCCAGGCACCCCTCTCTCTCTTTCTTTCTTTCTCTTCTTCTTCAGTGAAGATCTACAACATACTCTACTTGTCATTTCAGCTGTAATAGGATGCAGTAAAATGCTGGAAATTCTGGTTTCCAGTGCAACCACATGGGCCTATCCTGAATCCTGCAAAATACATGGAGAGTCACTGAAAGTAAAAAAGGAGGTGACCAAAAATTCCTCCGTCCTTTTGCCTTCACATTTTCCTTGCAGGCTTGAATCATTGACATCGTTTTCTCTAGAGTTTTTTGTTTGTTTGTTTGTTTTTAATTTAGTGGTCACAGCTTATTCTGACTTCTGGGGTTGAGGAAAGGGGCATTCCTATCCATCTTTCAATATACCTTCTTTTCTGATGCTACTTCTGAGTCATATTGGGTTCTCTGCTTAGCCCTCAGCTCTGTAGGCCATGCCTAATTACCTAGATGGTACATGTGTTTTGTGGGTAAACACAATTTCTAGTTTAGTTGGATAATCTAATTGTGTCAAACACAAGTTTCTAAATAGCCAATTACTTAGAAATGAAATAACACTGATTTACTTTTGTTCAGGGACTCCCTAAGTATCTAAAGTCTTTCATTTTCTGCCTGTCATCTTACTACACTGTTTGGTATTTTAGGACTATACTCAGGAACAGAACTACAGCATGCACTCCCATCTGTGTTGACTCAGAAATGGTGACAAGCAACCCATCCATGAAGAGTTAATTTGGAAAACCTTTGCTCCTGGGTTGAACAGAGATTTATTTTGTCCATGCAGATGGAAGATTAGGCTTTTCTCTTAATATCAAATCCTATGCAGATAAATTGTGGCTGATTTGTAAAGAGGCTACAAACAGCAATTTTGGGATTTTGTTTTCTTGATATTTCTCAGCAAAGCAGATAAAATGAACTTCACAGAGCCGCCCCAGAGCAATTAGTGCTATTAACGCCTTCAGCAAGCATATGGTCACAGTGGAGAGGAAATTAGCCCCATGCCACATTTCCATTGCTGTTTGTATACTTCTGGACACAGTTCATTAGTGTGCCTTTCCTTCAAATCTATCTCTCTTAAAGAGGTTGTGTTCTGTGTTATCTTAATAGTCAATTATTTAGTATCCCCCAGTGACTGCCTTTGCAAGGATGAGTGCCTTCCTGTCTCTTTCCCCTCTAACATCACTGATCTACAATTATCGTGAGCTGGATATTTCTCCCTAGATATGCTACTGGCCTCTCATCCTCAACCAATCTAAAGCAGAACTCCTATTTTATAAGAAGTATCACAAAATGTGTTTTATTATTCTTTTTTAGGGACAGTATTACCTCCATACTAGTAAAATATATGTTTCTAGGTACCTCACTTGCATAGGTTCCTTTCAAGGCCTTGGTGTTCACATAGCCATATATGTAATAAAATTTACAGAAGTAAGGTAGTTTAACTATAATCTCTTGGGTCAGCTTTCCCTTTCCACACCATGTTATTTTCCATCATATTTCCTTTCCTGGCAGATGGTGGTAGAATGGTCAAGGGCGTTTTGGGGATCTAAATGGAGTTAGGGATACATTTAGTTTGTGTATATTTATGTAGTTCATAGTAGTTTATGTAGTCTATGTAGTTCATAGTCACATCCATGTAGAGGTACAATTATTTGGAGCCATCTTAGTCAGAAGAGCTACCAGGAATACTCCTGCTATCTACTGGGCTGACTCAGAGGCAAAGAGACCAATGTCATTTGCTCAGATTATCCTGTACAACCAAGAATCAGAAATATGTGGATTGGGGGGCACCTGGGTGGCTCAGTGGGTTAAGCCTCTGCATTCGGCTCAGGTCATGATCTCAGGGTCCTGGGATCGAGCCCCGCATCGGGCTCTCTGCTTGGCGGGGAGCCTGCTTCCCCCTCTCTCTCTCTGCCTGCCTCTCTGCCTACTTGTGACCCCTCTCTGTGTCAAATGAAATAAAAAATCTTTAAAAAAAAAAGAAATATGTGGATTGGGGGTGGGGAGACACAAAGTTTAGGATTATAGAGCTAGAGGCTGGGCTGTGAAAAATTCTTTCAGATCTTGCAAAGCATATATGGTAAAGAAATTGACATTTTCCCGGTTTGATAGCAATCTTGAAAATTTACATAACAATTCAAAAACAATTTGTAAAATGATTTTTTAAAAGCTGAGCTACATTATTAGTAATTAAAAATAGAGTAATCTATTTTCCATAGAAAATGATAATTTTTATATGAAGAGTTGACATAAATAAACTAAAACTAAAAGGAACTATAATAAAGCTTTTTTTGATAGATTTTGTGATATTTGTGAATCATTAATCATGAAACTTAGTTATAAAATATATTTCTCTCAAAAACATAAATATTTGTATTTGTTAGTTTTATTGTGTTCCTTAAAGAGGGCCAGATCCCTAAATGCTTGAGTTTTAAGATCTATAAACCTGGAACCATCTAAATGATGGTTCTTTAGTGTGTGTGTGTGTCTGTGTGTCTGTGTGTCTGTGTGTCTGTGTGTGTACGTTTAATAGCCGTTAAGAAGTCTCAGTGTTCTCCTATGGACACAACACTCCTATTAATAATAGTAATATAGTAATATAGATAGATAATCACTTTGTACTTTGTTAATATTTTGATTTTTAATTTTTAAATCATATGCCCAGTTTTCAGTTTTACCTGCTAAGAAATTTTCCAATCTAAACCCTCCCCTCTACCATACCACTATCTCATATCCATAGCTCATTTGCTCACCTTTGGATTATTTCAATACCCTGCTAATGGGATTCCCAATCAGTGTGTGTGTGTGTGTGTGTGTGTGTGTGTGCATGTGTGTGTGTGTGTGTGTGTGCATGTGTGTGTGTGTGTGTGTGTGTGTATTTAATTCTGATCACATCACTTTTCTGTTTAAAAACCTTCTGTGTTGTTGGTTTTTTGGTTTTTGTTTTCACATTGCCTACTGGTCACAGTCAACATCTTTTAGTGTGGCATTTAAGACTTCAGTTCATCCAAACTTTAATTTACCCATAGTCACTGAGTCCCCAGCCATGAAATTTCCCATTGAACCCCTTTAGGAGACTTGTCATTTCTTAATGTAGCCTGTGTTCTCTCAGATTTATAACTGTGTTCCATTTTCCCTTCTGCACATGCCCTTCTTCACCTATTCTTCCAGACACATATTAAAGTGATTCTTTTGTAACAAATCCTGCTGTGTACGACCCCCTCATCTCCACATACCTCTGTATAAGGCAAAATTGTCTTCCTCTCAACTCCCATAGCATTTTTCTTGACCTTGGCTCATAAAGATTAGCATACTCTGCTGTTTATTATTCTTATTTGAATTCACGATTGGTTTCTCTTCTTGAATTTTAAATTTATCTGTGGTAGGGTTTATAATCATTTTATTGCCTAGTTTTGTGCAAATTGTGGATGTCTAGCAATTTTATTTAGACAGAATGTACACTACTTAACCAGTTGGGTATGTATAAAAATTTAGTGTGGAAATAAGCAAAAAATAGTATCTTCCTTAAATCGCATAGGAAGGGACGTTCCCTCCTGGCTTTATTCCAATAAAATTGACAAATAAAATTATATATATTTAGAATATGAAACACAATGAATTAATGTATATTTACATTGTGAAATCACTACCCAATCAAGTTAATGAATACATCCTTCACCTCATATAGTTACCCCTTTTGTGTGTGTGTTTATGAATACTTGGGACGTAATGTTTTAGCAAATTTAATGTATACACTACAGTATTATTAACTATAATCATCATGCTGTACATTAAGATCCCTGAAGTTATTTGTCTTATAATATTTTGACTACTATCTTCCCAACTTTTTTCTACTGCCCTCCTTCCCGCCCTCAGTCCCTGGCAGCCAGTATCCTACTTTCAGCTTTTATGAGTTTGACTTTTTTAGATTTCACCTATCAGTGAGATCATACAATGTTTGTCATTCTGTGTCTGGCTTATTTCACTTAACATATGGCTTCTAGGTTCATCCATGTTGTTGCAAATGATAGGATTTCCTTCTTTTTTTAAGACAAAATAGTATTCCAGTATATGTGTTTGTGTCAAATTTTCTTTATCCATTCATCTGTTGACAGACACAAGTTATTTCCATGTCTTGGCTATTGTGAATAGTACTTCAATGGATATGAGAGTGAAGTTATCTCCGAATCACCAATTCCATTTCCTTTGGATATACATGCTAAAGTGAGATTGTTGGTTTACATGAAAACCATTAAGACATTGATGGAAGAAACTGAAGACACAAATGGAAACATAAATAGGAAATATCCTGTATCTATAGATTGGAAGAGTTAATATTGTTAAAATTTATACAAAAAATGTTTTTATTGCTAATAATAATATAGCTTTCTTAACTCAGTCAAGGCTGTATATCAAAACATACAATACATATCAAATTCAGTGGACAAACTTTGACTAATTTCTTTTAATATTATGAAGGAAAAAAGGCTGCTATCACTAACAGAAGGTTATAAAAAGCATAAGGATAAGAAGAGACAAAGCCTCTATTGCAGATAGTATTGTTATCTATTAAGAAGTCAAATAGAATCTACTTTTACATAATTAATATTAATAAGAGGATTAAGCAAGATGTTCAAATACGAGATACTAACAAATGTGTAAGTTTTTCCTCACCAGATAATAAACGGCTTGATAAAAGTATGGAGGTAGAAAAAAGGATACTGCTCATAATACCAAAAAACTATAAATTCCTTAAGAATTATCTTGGCAAAGACTGAATATTTAGTGTAATAATTAGATGGAAATCATCTAGGTGTCCTACTCTTGGGGAATAAATAAGTATGGAAGCTTACTGTGTAATACTCTGGTGGCATTGAGAAAAAATGGCTGGAGAGACAAATAGTTTAACACAGTGTTAGGACAAATATAAGTAATAAAATGAGGTGTATAATAAAATATTCTTTATGTGATGAAAAGACTGCATCTAAAAAATTCATCTAGGGGTTCCTGGGTGGCTCAGTCAGTTAAGCTTTGAACGCTTGATTTCTACTCAGGTCATGATCTCTGGGTCTTGAGATCAAACCCTGCACCTGGTTCTGCTCCTTGGTGAGTCTGCTCGAGATTCTCTCTCCCTTTCTTATTCTCTCTGCCCCTCTCCCTGCTTGAGTGCTTGTGTGCATGCATGCTATCTCTCTCTCTCTCTCTCAAATGAATAAATAAATCTTAAAAAATTCATCCAAAAACATACATTGACTTTGTTAGAGTAAGACCTATGGTGGGGAAGATAAGGATGGGAATATCAGTGATGATAGGAAGAGATAAAGCAAATAAATATAAAAATAATAGTTAATCTTCTATAAATGAGTGATGATGGGAGGCTATAATTGAGCTTTGTGACTAACTGAATTGACTGCATCTGAGTTTCAAATGAAAAGGAAGCCAAAAATTTCTAGAAAATTCCTGTCAACATTTAATGATTAGAACTCAACAAGGAGCATCACAGCTCACCAAATACACCATATTCTTTTTTTTAAGGATTTTATTTATTTATTTGACAGACAAAGATCACAAGTAGGCAGAGAGGCAGGCAGAGAGAGAGAGGAGGAAGCAGGCTTCCCACTGAGTAGAGAGCCCAATGCGGGGCTCGGACCCAGGACCCTGGGATTATGACCTGAGCCAAAGACAGAGGCTTTAACCCACTGAGTCACCCAGGTGCCCCCCAAATACACCATCTTCTTAACATATGGGAGAATTAAACCCAGAGGGATTCAATCAGTTGAGGGGTTCAAGGTCATGTATCATTAATGGCTGATCTTCCACTTGCCTTGTCTTTTCTGCACTGTGTGACCTTTGTGCTTGAAAAAATAGTGTTTTCCTATGTTCTTCCCATGAAAGTTCCATCCCTTGTGCACTTAATGAACTCACACATTTACAGTTTCAACTTCACTAAAGAAAATGCCCTCTATCAGAGATGGGTAACTGAGTTAGCTGATTCTTTCAGTATACTATAGAGAATTCAGTTAAGATGGCATGATTTAAAGATAAAAAGTGTTTGGAGCAAGAAGGAATGCATGAGCAAGCATGTGAAGAATCAATTATCTAAGGAAAACAACTCTTAATCATTTGAATGGAAATGAGACAAGTTTTGGGAATGAGTTCCCTTTTTCTGCTTGAGTCTCATGGTGAAGCAGTTTTAGTCAGCACAGCTTCTTTGCAGGCAAAACCCAATTGCCCCTGAGTTAGTTTACTTTTTAGTGCTCCATGTGTCTTGAGGCCAGTATTTGGGATATCATCTCACCTTATTATACATGATAGCTTTTAAGCCATTATTGTCCATCTTCTTTAAACAAAACAAAAATCAAATAAAAAATTATTAAGTACTGATTCAGTACAGGCCATTCCTATTCATTTTATTTTTTTATTTATTTATTTTTTCATTCCTATTCATTTTAGTGAGAACTACTATTTATAGTAGTTTATATCTTTTAGGCTATCTCAGGCATTTTCACATACATGACATGTAATCACAATAACCCCGAAAAGATGAGAAAAATGAGACTTAGAGCAATTTAGTAATTTGCCCATTATGTGATGAATTAATGATGGAGTAAGAACTTCAACCTAAACCTGAAACATTATTCTGCACCACAATATAATACATATTCTAATACTGATCACAGACATTGTAGATGCATATACAATCCTGCCTGGCCTTTTCTGATGCAGCATTGGAGGTGCGGTGTTTATTTCTGAAGAATCAGTTTTAAACGCAACTGACATCTCTGAGAGAAATGAGTGGAGTGCTATTCTGTCACATTTGCAAAATATCTGAACTCGTGTACACAGAGTTGCTGATCTGTGTAAAATGATATCCTGATGTTTCCAGCATCAGCGGGATAACACAAGATATTCAAAAGGCAATACAAATGATTAAAAAGGTACCAGGCAACCCCTTATGTCTCCCAGGGGATGGAATTTATCTAAGAGAATATAGAGGGACATAAACTTAAGGTCAAACCTGAAGTGTTCAGACCAGAGGGATACATTGCCAAAAAGAGAAGGTTGATTCCATTGCAAGCAGAGATCCATCAAGCAGAAAAATAAAGGGACATTTTATGAAAAGGGACTGCTGGATGGTGACTGATGCTCACCTTGGTGTTCTACCCATGTCTTTCTACTTCTTATCTTTCGTGTTGGTGAAGCCACAGAAAAAAAGTGGTCACAGTGAGGAAGTATTTTCAGTGTTTGTAGGGCACAAAATATAGCTCCAGGAGACATAGACTTTGTATTCTGGTTTAGTCACTTTTTAGTTGTTAGACCCTGGGAAAATTTTTATTTATTTATTTTTATTTTCTCCTTACCCTGGGAAAATTCTTAAAATTTCTGTGACCATCAATTTTCTCAGCAATTAAATGGAATGATAAATAATACTTCTCTATTTCCTATAGTTGTGCACCTCAAATGAAGACACACATGTAAACTTTCACAATTGTGTTTTAAAGTTACCCTCTATTTGTCATTGCCAGCATCAGGAATGGCACCAAAATGATGTGATAAAGAAGAAATAGGAAATATAGAAAATAATTCTGATAAAATATTCAAATAGGATAAAACTTTAAAAAAATCCTCTTTGAGATTGCCAATCTCAAATCCTTTTTTGAAACACCAGGGATTGGTGAAGGAATCCTTATGAGCTAGGCTGTGTTGTGTAAGTAATGATGGAGCTGGCTATCTTGACTGAGCTGGAAGTAAAAAGTTTCAAATTGGCATATGGATTTAGTCTTTGGCTGAACTCCCTTCTAATAATCAAAGAATTCTAGATAGTTAACTCATCAAATTTTAAGGGGCACTTGAATGGGTTCTAGGTGGCTAAAGGAAAATATTTAAAACATGTCTAGAAATGTAGTTCAGATATACACTGTCCTGTTTAACAGACTGGAGTTGATGGGAATAGAGAGGCACATAGCTGCAGGGTCACTAAAGATCACCTAATTAAAGGTAGAAATTCATATTGAATTTTATGGCCACTAGGATCTGGAAGTCAGAAATAAAAGGTGAGACTGGACACTTTTCTGTCTGGAAATTCCTCTGCCACATTATATATTCAAGAATAACTCCATACCTTAGGAATGAAAGTCTATAGATTCAGAAAAAAAACAAAGGGACCTTAAATATTTGCTATGAATTAAGAGTAGCTGTAGAATAGAAAGTAGATATGACACTGCCCTCCAACTATGGGACAAATGAGAATAGTGTCACAGTATTTGCTCCTAGGGGATCCCTAGAGGTACATAAAACAGCAAAGTCCATAATGATTCATTATGCTCCAGCTTACTCAGGACAGTCTCACTTTTCATGTGTGTTACTGCTATCTCACCTGATAAGAGTCCCCTTTAACCCTTTAAAGCATCCAAGTTTGGAGAATATCTACAGAGTGTCTATACCAAAATGAAAATTATCTTACCAAGATGCATAAACTAATAGGGTTTAAGAAATATTTGAGATATGAAGGTTTTTTATTGTTTCGAGATCTCAAAAATAATTGAATAGAGGGACCTATTGAAAATACAGGGCTTCCTGTTAATTAGAAGGTACAGGGTCGATTCATGAGGTTAGAACAATTAAATAAGTGTGATTCATAAACAGCCAGGTGAAACCTCAGATTTCCAAATTACAAATGTTTTAGATATTAAGAGAGAAAGAATAATTCAGTTGTGGATTCTCATTTTCAAAAAAAAAAAAAAAGAGCTTTATAGAGGGTGGGGTAAATCAAGCCTTAATTACCTGCGCAGACTGAAGAGAAGATAGCATAGAGGGAAAGGGTAAGGAATGTAACTATTTGGATGTGGACTAGAAGATGATCTTTGACCCTGAGTCTAGAAGCCTACTTCTTTTTTCTTTTATTTTTTTTAAATATTAACATATAATGTATTATTTTCTCCAGGGGTACAGGTCTGTGAATCGTCAGGCTTACACATTTCACAGCACTCACCATAGCAAATACCTTCCCTGATGTCCATAACCCAGCCAACCTATCCCTACCCCCCATATTCTCCAGCAACTCTCAGTTTGTTTCATGAGATTAAGAGTCTCTTACAGTTTGTCTCCCTCCTGATCCCATCATTTTCCCCCTTCTTACTCCCCATGACTCCTGGCCCTGATTCTCAAAATCCTCATATCAGGGAGATCACATGATAATTGACTTTCTCTGATTGACTTATTTTGCTCAGCATAATACCCTTTAGTTAAATCCACATCATTGTAAATGGTAACATTTCATTTCTTTTGATGGCTGTATAGTATTCCATGTGTATATATACCACCTCTTCTTTATCAATTCATCTGTTGACAGACATCTAGGTTCTTTCCATAGTTTGGCTATTGTGGACATTGCTGCTGTAAACATTTGGGTGCAAGTGCCCCCTCAGATCATTATATTTGTGTCTTTAGCGTAAATACCCAGTATGTGATTGCTGGGTTGTAGGGTATCTCTATTTTCAACTTTTTGAGGAACTTCCATGCTGTTTTCCGGAGTGGTTGCACCAGCTTGCATTCCCACCAACAGTGTAGGAGGGTTCCCATTTCTTCACATCCTCGCCAACATCTGTCATTTCCTGACTTGTTAATTTTAGCCATTCTGACGGGTGTGAGGTGGTATCTCACTGTGGCTTTGATTTGTATTTCCCTGAAGGTGAGTGATGTTTAAGCACTTTTTCATATATCTTTTGGTCATTTGGATGCTTCTTTGCAGAAATGTCTATTCATGTCTTCTGCCCATGGTGCTGGGCAGGACTTGATTGGATTATTTGTTCTTTGGATGTTGAGTTTGATAAGTTCTCTATAGATTTTGGATATGAGCCTTTTATCTGATATGTCATTTGCGAATATTGTCTTCCATTCTGTCAGTTGTCTTTTGGTTTTGTTGACTGTTTCCTTTGCTGTGCAAAAACATTTGATCTTGATGAAGTCCCAATAGTTCATTTTTGCCCTTGCTTCCCTTGCTTTTGGTGGTATTCTTAGGAATAACTTGCTGTGGCTGACATTGAAGAAGTTGCTGCTTGTGTTCTCCTCAAGGATTTTGATGGTTTCCTGTCTCACGTTTAGGACTTTCATCCATTTTGAGTCTATTTTTGTGTGCAATGTAAGGAAATGGTCCATTTTCATTCTGATGTTGCTGTCCAATTTTCCCAACACCGTTTGTTAAAGGGACTGTCTTTTTCCCATTGGACATTCTTTCCTGCTTTGTCAAAGATTAGCTGACTATAGAACTAAGGGTCCATTTTTGGGCTCTCTATTCTGTTCCATTGATCTATGTGTCTGTTTCTATGCCAGTACCAACTCTTGTTTATTGCAGCTTTGTAATAGAGTTTGAAGTCTGGAATTGTGATACCACCAACTTTGGTTTTCTTTTTCAACATTATTATGGCTATTTGGGGGTCTTTTCTGGTTCCATATAAATTTTAGGATTATTTATTCCATTTCTTTGAAAAAGATGATGGTATTTTGATAGGGATTGCATTAAATGTGTAGATTGCTTTAGGTAGCATAGACATTTTCACACTACATGTTCTTCCAATCCATGAGCATGGAATGTTTTTCCATTTCTTTGTGTCTTCCTCAATTTCTCCCATGAGTATTTTATAGTTTTCTGAGTACAGATTCTTTGGCTCTTTGGTTAGATTAATTCCTAGGTATTGTGTGGTTTGGGGTGTAATTGTAAATGGTATTAACTCCTTAATTTCTCTTTCTTCTGTCTTGCTGTTGGTGTATAGAAATGCAACTGACTGCTCTGCATTGATTTTATATCCTGACAATTTACTGAATTCCTGTATGAGTTCTAGCAGTGTTGGAGTGGAGTCTTTGGGTTTTCCACATAAAGTATCATATCATCTGCAAAGAGTGAGAGTTTTATTTCTTTTTGTCATCTGATTTCTGAGGCTAGGAGTTCTGGTACTATGTTGAATAGCAGTGGTGATAGTGGACATTCCTGCCATGTTCCTGACCTTAGGGGAAAAGCTCTCAGTTTTTCCCCATTGAGAATGATGTTCACTGTGGGTTTTTCATAGATGGCTTTGGTAATACTGAGGTATGTACCCTCTATCCCTACACTGTTTAGAGTTTTGATCAAGAAATGATGCTGTACTTTGTCAAATGCTTTTTCATCATCTATTGAGAGTATCATATGGTTCTTGTTCTTTCTTTTATTAAGGTATTATATCACACGGATTGATTTACAGATGTTGAACCAACCTTACACCCCAGGAATAAATCCCACATGGTCATGGTGAATAATCCTCTTAATATACTGTTGGGTCCTATTGGCTAGTATTTTGGTGAGAATTTTTGCATCTGTGTTCATCAAGGATATTGGTCTGTAATTCTCTTTTTTGATGGGGTCTTTGTCTGGTTTTAGGATCAAGGTAATGCTGGGCTCATAAAATGAGTTCGGAAGTTTTCCTTCCATTTCTATTTTTTGGAACAGTTTCAGGAGAATAGGAATTAATTCTTCTTTAAATGTTTGGTAGAATTCCCCTAGGAAGCCATCTGGCCCTGGGCTATTTGTTGGGAGATTTTTTTTTAAAGATTTTATTTATTTATTTGACAGACAGAGATTGTAAGTGGGTGGAGAGGCAGGCAGAGGGAGAGGAGGAAGCAGGCTCCCTGACAAGCAGACAGCCTGATGCGGGCCTTGATCCCAGGACCCTTGGATCATGACCTGAGCCTAAGGCAGAGGCTTTAAACCACTGAGCCACCCAGGCGCCTCTGTTGGGAGATTTTTGATGACTACTTCAATCTCCTTCCTGGTTATGGGTCTGTTCAGGTTTTCTATTTCTTCCTGGTTCAGTTTTGGTAGTTTATATGTCTCTAGGAATGTATCCATTTCTTCCAGATTGTCAAATTTGCTGGCGTATAGTTGCTCTCCTGCTGGGTTTAGGCTTTCTTTGCCATTCTTTCTCCAGCTCCTTTAGGTGTAGGGTTAGGTTGTGTACTTGAGAACTTTCTTTTTTCTTGAGAAAAACTTGTATCACTCTACACTTTCCTCTCAGGACCACCTTTGCTGCATCCCAAAGATTTGAACAGTGGTGTTTTCTTTTTCATTTTTTTCCATGATTTTTTTTCAGTTCTCCTTTAATTTCCTAGTTGACCCATTGACCCATTCATTCTTTAGTAGGATGTTCTTTAGTCTCCATGTATTTGAGGTCTTTCCAACTTTTCTCTTATGATTGAGTTCTAGTTTCAGAGCATTGTGGTCTGAAAATGCAGGGAATGATCCCAATCTTTTGGTACTGGTTGAGACCTGATTTGTGACCCAGGATGTGATCTATTCTGGAGAATGTTCCCTGTGCACTAGAGAGGAATGTGTATTCTGTTGCTTTGGGATGGAATGTTCTGAATATATATGTGGTGTCCATATGTTCCAGGGTGTCATTTAAAACCTTTATTCCCTTGTTGATCTTTTGCTTGGATGATCTATTCATTTCAGCGAAGGGGATGTTAAAGTCCCCTACTATTGTATTACTGTTCATGTGTTTCTTTGATTTTGTTATTAATTTGTTAATTAATTTTTAAATTTATTTTGTTATTAATTGTTTTATTATTTTGTTATTAATTGCTTTCTATAATTGTCTGCTCCCATCTTAGGGGCATAGATATTTAATATTGTTAGATCTTCTTGTTGGACAGACCCTTTGAGTATGATGTAGTGTCCTTCCTCATCTCTTATTATAGTCTTTGGCTTAAAATCTAATTTATCTGATATAAGGATTGCTACCCCAGCTTTCTTTTGATGTCCATTAGCATGGTAAATTGTTTTCCACACCCTCACTTCAAATCTGGAGGTGTCATTGGGTCTAAAATGAATTTCTCATAGACAGCATATAGATGTGTCTTTTTTTGTTAAATCCATTCTGATACCCTGTGTCTTTTGATTGGGTCATTTAGCCCATTTGCATTCAGGGTAAGTATTGAAAAATATGAATTTACTACCATTGTATTGCCTGTAAGGTGACTGTTAATGTATGTTGTCTCTGTTCCTTTCTGATCTACTACTTTTAGGCTCTCTCTTTGCTTAGAGGACTCCTTTCAGTATTTTCTGTAGGGCTGGTTTGGTGTTCCCAAAATCTTTTATTATTTGTTTGTCCTGGAAGCTTTTTATCTCTCCTTCTATTTTCAATGATAGCCTAGCTGGATATAGTATTCTTGGATGCATATTTTTCTCATTTAGTGCTCTGAATAGATTATGACAGTCCTTTCTGGTCTGCCAGGTCTCTGTGGATAGGTCTGCTGCCAGTCTAGTATTTCTACAATTGTATGTTACAGGTCTTTTGTCCGGAGGTGCTTTCAGGGTTTTCTCTTTGTCACTGAGACTTGTAAGTTTTACTATTAGATGACAGGCCGTGGCCCTATTTTTATTGATTTTGGGGGTTTTCTCTGTACCTGCTGGATTTTGATCCTTGTTCCCTTCATCAAATTAGGGGAATTCTTTACTATAATTTGGTCCCAATATACTTTCTGCCTCCCTCCCCTTTCTTCTTCTTCTGGGATCTAAATTATTCCAATATTGTTTCATCTTATGGTATCACTTATCTCTCAAATTCTCCCCTCGTGGTCCAGTAGTTGTTTGTCTCTCTTTCACTCATCTTCTTTATTCTCCATCATTTGGTCTTCTATATCACTAGTTCTCTCTTCTGCCTCATTTATCCTAGCAGTAAGAGCCTCTATTTTTTATTGCACCTCATTAATAGCTTTTTAAAAAATTTCAACTTGGTTAAATTTCAGTTCTTTTATTTCTCCAGAAAATGATTTTATTTCTCCAGCAAGGGATTCTCTAATATCTTCCATGCTTTCTTTGAGCCCTGCTAGCACCTTCATAATCGTCATTCTGAACTCTAGTTCTGACATATAACTAATGTCCATATTGATTACATTCCTAGCCATTGCTACTGCCTCTTGTTCCTTTTTTTGTGGTGAGGTTTTCTTCCTTGTTGTTTTATCCAGATAAGAATAGATGAAGGAGAAAACAAAATACCCCAGAAAAGTATACACTAACCAAATCAGAAGAGACCCATAACTGGGGGGGAGAAGAAAGGAGGAAAACACGAAGAAAAGAAAACAAAGGAAAGGAAAGAAAAGAAAACACACACACACACACACAAAAATAAGGGTTAACATGATGAATGGATGGAATATGACTGTAAAGATTAAGATTTAAAAAGTTCTAAAGAAGGAATTGATACAATAAGAAGTTGGTTGAAAAACAAAAAGAAGGAAAAAAAAAAGGAAAGAATATAATCGGGCTGGAGACTAGAACAAAGCCATGTGCTACATTTAGGGTATATTTTGATCTATTAGAAGAAATTGTATCCAAAATTAAAAAAAATCTCTATGTATACACAAAATAAGGTTATATACATTGAAGGGATAAAATATGACTATACCAATGAAAATTTAAGAAGATTTTTTTAAAAAGGCATTGTTAAAATAGTTAAAAATGTTAAAAGAGGAAAAAGGAATAGTTAAAAGAAATAGAATAAGAAAAAATAAAATTAAAAAATTTAACTTTGCAAGACTAAAGGATCATGGGAAAAAAGCCATGAGTTGTTTGTGTTGCTTTCCCTAGCTCTGGAGTTCCACAGTTCTATTTGATCAGGTGAATTTGTTCTTAGCTGGATATTCTTGCTGATCTTCTTGGGGAGTGGTCTGTTGCAGTGATTCTCAAATGTCTTTGCCCAAGGCAGAATTGTACCACCCTTGCCAGAGGCCAGGCTAAGTAATCTTCTCAGGTTCACTCTAGGTAGCTTTTGTTCCCTGAATGCTTTCCACAGAGCTTTGGAAGACAGGAATGAAAATGGCAGCCTCCCAATCTCTGGCCCCATAGGAACCAAGAGATCTTGGCTCCATTCCTCAGTGTATGCCCTCAGAGAAAAGCATCAAGTCACTCCCATCTCCCTGAACTCCCACCACACTCCAAGCTCACCCTGCCTGTGACTGAGCATTTCTATCTCTGGTGCATGGCCCCATTTGGAGTCTCTAAACCCAACTGATTCTTGCAGCATGCTCCCGAATTGCTCCTCCTGAAGGAGGAAGGTGAATCTCCCCGGTGCTGGTGCTTGTTGAGTCCCTGCCTGAAGAGCAGTGGCCTGACTGTTTTGTGGATGACGGGTTAGGGTAATCCTAACTGAGAGCACACTTCTTGCTCTGTCTTTGCAGCCAGCTTCTCCGCTCCTATACCTGGGAGCTCTGCTATATTCAGACATCCCTGGTCTTTTTGTGACCCTCATGGGTCCTGAGACCACACTGTTCCTGCAAGGGCTCCACCCCCCACTTTGCCTCTGGAGCAACATCCCTCACTGGAGCAGACTACTAAAGGTTCTGATTTTGTGCTCCATTGCTCTATTGCTTGCTGGGAGCCAACCCCTCCCCCTGCAGTCTATCTTCCCAAATGTTGCCTCAGATTCACTTTTCCGCACATCCTAACTTCCAGAAGGTGGTTGATTTTCTGTCCCTAGAATTGCTGCTCTTCTTCTCTTCTCTCTCTTGTTGAGTTTGTAGCTGTTCAGAATGTTTTGGTAACCATCTAGCTGATCTCCTGGGACCTGATGATATTTAAGTCTCCTACTCCTCTGCCATCTTGTTCCTCCCTAGAAACCTACTTCTTTTTCCTAGTCCAGTCTCAGGATCCTTGACAATATGAAAAGTCAACAGTTGATCTCAGGTAATATATGCCTCACTCATCTCAGTACTGAATAAAAAGTCTTTCTCTGCAATTCCCACTGGGTTTACTGACTTATTATTCCTCCATTATTGGCTTTTTACTACAAGACTTCTGATTCTGAAAAGACATAAACACTAGTATTTGATGTTTTGTCATTTTTGAAACATCACAGAAATTTAATTCAGAAATCAGGCTGAATAAGTAAAAAAGATATTAATATCATTTCTTAACTGTTAGGTCAAATCATTATGACAGAGCTGCCTATCTTAGGCTGATTAGAACACTAACTGGCATTATTATACATTGATTTATTAATAAATGGGAAAATATATCATTATTTAAATACAGTTTCTCTGGATGACAAAATCATTCATTTTGTGTGGTCTATGATATAATAAAGGAGATTATGAAAAAAGCATCATTAGTTGAGTTAGATAGATCTAGGTTCTCACCATAGCTCTACTCGGCTCTCTGTGTGATCTTTGATATTCATTCAGTATATCTTCATTTGATTTCTCTGTCTAGACCTTCTGAACAAATGATTTGTGAGGGGAAAATATCACATACCCTATTTACATCAACCAAGCCTATATGCAAGCCTATAGTAGTCCAATACCATCCAGTAGCAAATTGTCCTTTGTTTCATGACTGAGTTCTTCCTTAGAAAATTTCATATATAGATAACCTAAATAGCTTCTAAAAACAGTTTTAGATGATTTGATTGTTAGTATTTTGATCATAAATTGTTTCATTGGGCAGAAATACTGCAGGAGCTCCTCGGAAGAGAAATACAGTAATATGGTCTAGACTGATCTGGAAGACCTTGAATGTTGGCTGGAAATTAGAAAAATATGGAGGCCATATGGAATCTGTGTGTCAGTGGTAGTCACAGTGCTAGGTCTCATAGGACCAAACTGAGTAAGCAATACATCCATCCACATTTAAGCATTTCAGTCAAGGGTTAAAAAGTCTTACCTGGATCCTGTAACTTTTAATTTAGAATACACTTTTATCAAAGGATAAAATGGTGAAAAGAATTTCTAATAAATCTGTGGTATTCTTCCATGAATTAAAAAAATAATTAACATTTAATCATCTTGGGACAAATGATTATTTAGGATAAGGGCCTTCTACCTTGTAGTGTACACCAAAATAACTCCATAATTTAGAATATCAATTATATACTAAGAGGAAACTTAGTTATATTTCCTTTTTTTTTTTTTCTTTTTTAAGATTTTATATATTTATTTGACAGAGAGAGATCACAAGTAGGCAGAGAGGCAGGCAGAGAGAAAGAGGAGGAAGCAGGCTCCCTGCTGAGCAGAGAGCCCGATGCGGGGCTCGATCCCACAACCTTGAGATCATGACCTGAGCCGAAGGCAGAGGCTTAACTCACTGAGCCACCCAGGCGCCCCAGTTATATTTCCTTTTAAATTGTAAATTTTAAGGTTATGATCTACAGACTGAAAGAGAAATAACCAATATGTGTTATGTATACTACAAAGTGTTTTTATCTTTAATATATAAAAAGTTTTATGGATCAATAAAAAATATAGCTACCCCAACAGAACTATAGGCAAGGGAATTTAATAATCACAAAAAAGAGGACATTGAGAAGAAGTATAAAGGTATAAATATGTACAATATCATTAGCAATCAAATGAATTAAGAACCCACAAAAGTAAGAGCAGCATTTTCCCTCAAAGAGACTATTTTATAGTGATGATGTCCTATGCTGTTTGTGATTTAGAGAATAGGCATGTACATCCTGGCAGGAATTTAATGGATTATAGCCATTTGAAGAACATTCGTCAGTATGTAACTGAATCCTTATTTTATTCATATAACTTTAATTAGTAATTCACAGTTAAATAATTTATAATGTATATAGGACTCAGAACAAGAATATTGCTATGCTCATGATAGCATATTAAAATTAGCAAACACAGGGTCACCTGGGTGGCTCAGTGGGTTAAAGCCTCTGCCTTCAGCTCAGGTCATGATCCCAGGGTCCTGGGATAGAGCCCCACATCAGGCTCTCTGCTCAGCAGGGAGCCTGCTTCCCTTCCTCTCTCTCTACTTGCCTCTCTGCCTACTTGTGATCTCTCTCTGTCAAATAAATAAATAAAATTTAAAAAAAATTAGCAAACACATTAATCTCCATATATTAGAGACTTGTATAAATATCCTGTGATACATTTTTAGTATGCAATACTATGCAGTTTTTTAAAAGTACGTCATTACAGGACTACATAATATAAAATATTCAACTATTTTATTAGACTAAAGTAGTTTATAAAACAAATATGTTAAATACACACACACACATACATCATCTAAAGGGAGAAAATAGAGTAGATGCAATAAAACATATTATCTCTACATGTTTATGATGTTTTTTGCTATTTGGTTTTTTTATTTATCTATACTTTACAGATTTTAGTAACAGTTATGATTTATATCATAATAAGAAAAAAAATAAAATATATCATTTGCATTTAAAAAGCTCATTCCAGCTACTGAAATATAATCTGTTGTGTAAGTAACACTATGTGTTCTTGTTCTTCAACATGGAGCTCCTGGACCTCTTGGCTTCCCTGGGAAGACTACTAACAGTCATCTTTAGTCCACTGATACTGTGCTTAGCTTTAGAAATCACCTCCCAAAGCATGTGAATTCTTGGATATGTCTTTATTTGTGATTTACTTGTAGTATGCATCAGGGGGGAACTGATTGGCTCTTTTTTTTTTTTCAACTATCCGTATTTTTTTATTTTCAAATTTTTATTTAAATTTTAGTTAGTTAACATATAGTGTAATATTAGATTCGGGAGTTGAACTTAGTGATCCATCACTTCCATATAACACCCAGTGCTCACCACACTGTCCTTAATACCCATTGCCAATTTAGCCCATCCCCCATCCACAGTCCTTCCAGCAACCCTTAGTTTGTTGTCTACAGTTAAGAGTCTCATAGTTTTACTCCCTCTCTCTTTTTTTTTTTAAGATCTTATCTATCCATTTGACAGACAGAGATCACAAGTAGGCAGAGAAGCAGGCAAAGAGGCAGGGAGAAGGAGGCTCCCCACTGAGCAGAGAGCCTGATGTGGGGCTCGATCCCAGGACCCTGAGATCATGACCTGAGCCGAAGGCAGAGGCTTTAACCCACTGAGCCACTCAGGCGCCCCTCTTTTTTTTTTCCTTTCCCATACGTTCATCTGTCTTGTTTCTTAAATTCCACATATGAATGAAATCTATGGTATTTGTCTTTCTCTGATTGCTTATTTCTCTTTGCATTATACTCTAGCTCCATCCACATTGTTGTAAATGATAAGAACTACTTTCTCATCTTACTAGTGTTTTACAAATATCTTTCTATGCCATTAGCATATTCTTCTAGAACAGTGGTTCTTTAAGAGTAAGCAATGAAAAGTACTTACCAGAATAACCTAGAGCTATATACTTGGGAACAACAAGAATGCAGCGAGTATGAGCTTGCTAGACAACTGTAGAAAGAAAATATGTTTTGAAGAATCCCAGATTATTTTTAAAAATTTTTCAATTTAAATTCAGTTTAGTTAACATATAGTGTATTATTTTTAATTAATTAATTTTATTTTATTTTTATTTAAATTCGATTAGCCAACATAGAGTACATCATTAGTTTTTGGTATAGTGGTCAATGAAACATTAGTTGCATCATATAGTATATTATTACAGTGTAGAATTTAGTGATTGATCAGTTGTATATTAACACCCAGTTCTCATTACATCATATGCCCTCCTTAATGCCCATCACCCAGTTACCCCATCCCCCCACCCATCTCCTCTCCAACCCTCAGTTTGTTCCATATAGTAAAGAGTCTCTTATGGTTTGCTTCCATCTCTGTTTTTATCTTATTTATTTCTCCTTCCTTTCCCCAATATTCATCTGTTTTGTTTCTTAAATTCCACATATGAGTAAAATCATCTTGTCTTTCTCTGACTGACTTATTTCACTTAGCATAATACCCTCTAGTTCCACCACAATTGGCAAGTTCTCACTCTTTTTGATGACTGAGTAATATTTGTGTGTGTGTGTGTGTGTGTGTGTGTATACCACATCTTCTTTACCCATTCATCTGTTAATGGATATTTGCAGTCTTTCCATAGTTTGGCTGTTGTGGATGTTGCTGCTACAAACATTAAGGTACACGTGCCCTCTTCAAATCACTATTTTTGTATCCTTTGGATAAATACCTAAGAGTGTGATTGCTGGGCCATAGTGTAGTTCTATCTTTAACATTTTGAGGAACCTCCATACTGTTTTCCAGAGTGGCTGCACCAGTTTGCATACCTACCAACAATGTAAGAGGATTCCCTTTTCTCCACATCATTGCTGACCTCTGTTGTTTTCTGTGTTGTTAATTGTAGCCATTCTGATGGGTGTGATGTGGTATCTCATTGTAGTTTTGATTTGTACTTCCCTGATGATGAGTAATGTTGAATATCTTTTCATGTGTCTGTTAGCCATTTTTATGTCTTCTTTGGAAGAGTCCAGAGCCAGATGGCTTTCCAGGGGCATTCTATGAAACATTTAAAGAAGAATTAATACGTACTCTTCTCAAACTGTTCCAAAAAAATAGAAATAGAAGGAAAATTTCCAAACTCATTTGGTGAAGCCAGCATTACCTTGATTCCAAAACCATACAAAGACCTCACTAAAAAAAAAAAAAGAATTACTGACTGGTCATTTTTAAGCAACTGGCTGTTTGTGGTTCTGTCTGGAGCATGTAACAGGCTCATACCACACAATACTCAATGTTCCTGGGTAGTGTGGGCTACCTTCTGGGGCATGAAAGTTTTGCTTTTTTTTTCTTTAAGATTTTATTTATTTGACAGAGATTACAAGTAGGCAGAGAGGCAGGCAGTGATGCGGGTGGGGGGAGCAGGCTCCCTGCTGAGCAAAGAGTCCAATTCAGGGCTAGGTCCCAGGACTCTGGGATCATGACCTGAGCCAAAGGCAAAGACTTTAACCCACTGAGCCACATAGGTGCCCCTGAAAGTTTTGCTTTCATTTCTCTACATGGGGCAGAGTTCGATGATCTTATTAATTCTGAGTGTTTTTATAGGGCCATATAATCACACTCCCAAGCTGGATGGGGTGGGGAGGCATTGGGATTAACTATTATGGAAATTTTCCAAAAGCTCTTTTCTCTCTCCATGTGTTAAAAAAAAAAAAGTACATTTGCAATGTGACTAGAAAGTAGAAAACAATTTCATTCTATTACAAAGTCAATATCTTTTATCTGATATGGTATATAGAAGGCCCTATTTATATCACTATTAGTCTGAATATCATTGTGAGTGATAATATATTAAAAATCTAGAAAGGTCAGGAGCATCATTTTGGTAGTGAAATGAAATAAAAATTCATTCTGTGGGGATAGCTTGTCTCCTAGTAAATAGTCTTTATACTCTCTGTATATAATATGGGGTGAATGTTTTCACAAAAGTAATTAAAGCTTGTATCAACAAATAACCTTCAATATTTATTGGAACCTCTTTTCTAACAGAGGGTCCTTGAGGCACTAGGCAGAGAGCAGCATGACAGGCTGTGTATCTTTATGTACAGAGTGATACTGAAACTAAGTATAAAATTCACAGACAGTTTCAGTTTGAAGTGGGATGGAGGTACAAGGATAAAAAGATATACTTGCATACACATGAGAACAAGAAGTGCAAAGCAAGAATACTAAGGTACAGGAGGCCTGGTTGGCTCAGTTGGTTAAATGTCTGCCTTGGGCTCAGGTCATGTTCCCAAGGTCCCTGGATCAAGCCCTGGGTCAGGCTTCCTGCTCATGGGGAGCCTCTTCTCCCTCTTGTTCTGCCCCTCCCCCTGCTTGATGTTCTCTTGCTCACTCTCTCAAATAAATAAATAAAATCTTAAAAAAAAAAAAAAGAAAAGAAAAGCAGGGTTTAAGAAATGAGAGTATTGCCACATTTGCTTCATATAGGGCATATTTGGCTTCAGACAAGACATGGAGATACAGGGAAAGATACTAAGCTATCCCAGATGATACAGTCTGTATCCTATGTGAGACACTGATGAAATGAAGAGGTTCTACTTTAAATACTTGATTTAGGAATTATAAGTATAAACATATATATTAACTTGGGACCTATTTATATATTAGATGCTGAGCTAGGGAGCTATTAGGGTAAATTTTTCTGCAATGATAACATGGGGCTTGCATCAACAAGAGGGAAGGGAGAAAATTACAGTACTTCCAGCTTCCCACCTCCCCATTTTCAAACATCTCTTGAGAAGCTAACAGATTGCAGACATTCAGTCAGGCTTCCAAAGTGCTGGCCCCTAGAGGGAAATAGGTTTGACATATGAAAGGGCAAGATGGGGATGGGCAAGGAGGAGAAAGCAGCTGAGTTTGTTAAAAGGTGCTGTATATTGCCTAAATAGTACACAGGCTGATATATATTGGGTCATGTAGCAACAGTGGGTACCTCTGAGTCACAATCACTACTAATGGGTTGTTTGAGCAAAGCATGAGGTAGAGAAGGATGGTATTGTGAGGGTGATAATAAATTTGAGGAGATAAGCCAATATTGCTTTCTAAAACAAAATCAAGAGGTTTTCTGTTAAATGACACCAGCAATAGAGAGCCTAAGGTCAGAACTCAGAGGCTGAAGAGAAAAGCCCATAGTTAGCCCTCTAAGATGCATAGCATAGATTAATATAGTACAGTACATGTTGATTAATAAACCATAACAATTGCTTATTAAAACACTGTTCTATATGCTAGGGGTAGAGTGGTATAAAAATCATAAAACTAGAGGGAGACAAAAATCCTTTCCATCATGTATAAAAATAAATATTCGATAATTATATCTGCTAAAAAGAATTACAAAGCAGTCAAGTTATATAGGAAAAGTATAGGTAGGAAATGCCCCATTTTTTCATTTTTAAACTTATTTTTTAATTAGAGTAGAGTTGACACACAAAGTTACATTAGTTTCAGGTGTGCAGCTTAGTGATTTGGCAAATTTATACATTACACTATGTTCACTAAAAGTCTAGCTATCATTTGTCCCATTACAGCTGCTATTATAATATCACTAATTGTTTTCCTCGTGCTCTGCTGTTTATTCCCATGACTTACTCATTCCATAACTGGACACGTCTATCTTCCTCTCCCTTTCACCCATTTTGCCCAGCTCCCCACCTCCCTTCCCTCTGGCAAGCATCAGTTTGCTCTCTGTGTTTTGGGCTGATTCTGCATTTTGTTTACTTTTTTCTTAGATTCAATTTATGTGTGGAATCATGGTATTTGTCTTTCTTTGACTTATTCCATTTACTGTATGGTACCCTCTAGGTCCATCCATGTTGTCTCAAATAGCACGATCTCATCCTTTTTTGTGACTGTGTAATATTCCTGTGTGTGTGTGTGTGTAATATTCCTCTGTGTGTGTGTGTGTGTGTGTGTGTGTATACCCCCATGCTTTCCTTATCCATCCGTCTGTTGATAGATGCTTAGGTTGCTTCCATGTCTTGGTTATTGTCAATAATGCTGCATAGGTCCCCCATTTTGAATGTGATAGCCTTTGAAGGGCTTACAGAAAAGTTGGCATTTGTGTAAAAAGACCAAATTAAAATATTTATTTTTTTATTTTGAGATTTTATCAAATACTACTAATATTGATGCACTTTGGCAGGCACCACATTTTGGTATAGTTGATTAGAAGTTGCATAATGTGCTCTCTTTATACAAAATCCTCCTTTACTTGTTTAGTTTGGCTACATTTCAAAAGTATACAAAAATATGATGTACCTTTATCTTTTAACAGCTTTATCAAGTATCATTGGCTTATAAAAATTGTATTTAAGATGTACAACTTGATGTTTTGAGATATATATACACACACACACACACACACATACATATACATTGTGAAATGATAACCATGATAAAGCTAATTGACATATTCATCATATTATATAGTTTCCATTTCTGTGTATATGTATATGTATTGAGTAGATTAAAACTCTACTCTCTTAGCAAATTTCTGTTATACAATAAAGTATTTTAATTATCATCACCATGCTGTACATCAGATCTCCAGAATTTATTCATCTTCCATAACTGAGATTTTGTACCCTTTGACCAACATCATTCATTATCCTCCAGCCCCTATCCTGGCAAGCACTATTTTAATCTCTGCTTCCATGAGTTTGACTATTTTAGATAATACATGTAAGTGAGATCATGTAGTATTTCTCTATCTGTGTTGTGCTATTTCATTTAGCTTAATGTCCTCCAGCACCATCTGTGTTGTCATAAATGTCAGGATTTTCTTCTTTTTAAGGCAGAATAATATTCCTGTGCATGTGTGCATGTATATGCATATTTTCTTCATCCATTGATTCATTGGAGAAAATTTAAGTTCTTCTCATTTACTGGGTATTAATTAAGTTACTGGTGAATAATTCTAACATCAACATGGGAGTACAGAAAACTCTTTACAGTTCTGATTTCCTTTCCTTGGATTTATGCTTATAAGTGTGATTACTGGATAATATGATTTTTTACTTTTTACTTTTCACATACTTTTAATTTTTTGAGGAACCTCCACACTGATTATCTTAATGGCTTTACTAGTCACTTTCCCACCAACAGTATATAAGGGTTCACTTCTCTCACTTTTCTCCACATTCTTGCCAATACTTGGCATATATATATATATAATACATATCTATATTATATTGATAACAGACATCCTAGGAGGTGTGAGATGATATCTCATTGTAGTTTTGATTCACAGTTTCCTGATTATTTAGAATTGACAGGCAGAAGCTGTCTAAGACAGTTTTAAGAATTCCTAAGAATCCTTAGTTTGAGGTAATCAGTTGAAACAGTCTTAAGAGTGATTAACTTACATCTCCTTGAAACACATCTTTGAGACACATCAATCCAAGAATAAGCACTCTAGGGTTCAGAGAAAATGATAACAGTACCTGAGAGGTCCTTTTCTTTGAGGTTCCAGGATGGTTTCTCTGAGGTCTTTTCCAAATGATGAAGCTTATGGCTTTAAAATTATGGAGCATTTTTGGTGTTGTTTATTGTTTGTTTTTTATTTAAGTTGTTAAGGAAAAGCTGCTTGTATCTTAGTAATAACACTAAGTGCATTGATTTAATTCTTTTGATGATTACTCATGTCCCCCTGTAATAAGGCAGTGTCTAGGATTGATAGAAGTACTTCCAGATGGCTAGGATTCTAAGTTCATATGGATAAAATAAATGGACTTTTCAAAAGAGTTGACCTCATTGCCATTAAGGTCAAAGGTGAAAATTTAGGCTAAGGAAGCTCAGAAGTTTCTGAAAGTTTGGCTCTTTTTCTGTCTTTTGAGGTGAAATTTATACAACATAAAATTAATAATTTTAAAGTGAACAATTCAGGAATTTTTAAGCTGTTTACAATGTTGTGCAGCCATCATCTTTAACTAGTTTCAATATGTTCTCATCAGCTCCAAAAGAGAACACATTCCCATTAAGCAGCCACTCATCCCCCCTTTTCTCAGCCCCTGACAATCACTCATATACCTTTTGTCTCTGGATTTTCCTATTCTAGATATTTCATATAAATGAAGTCATATAATATGTGAATTTTATGTCTACTTTCCATTTTGCATAATATTGTTGAGGCTTAGTCCCATTGAAGCTTGTGTCAAAACTTCATTTCTTTTATGGCTGAATTAATTTTCCATTGTAAGGACTTATCACATTTGTTATCCATTCATTCATTGATGGACATTTGGGTTGTTTCCATCTATTGGCTATTACAAATAATGCTGCTTGTAAATACCTATGTACAAACATTTGTATGAATACCTGTTTGTAGTTCTTTGGGGTGTGTGCCTACTAATCTAAGTTTGAGAATAAATTTTGTCTTTTTAACCTTACTTGAATATTGAGTATGATATGGGCAGTACCATTTTAAATAAGATGAAGTGCCTTCTAAAACTACCTAACAGAATCATTAGTAAGGTAAGTGTTTCCATCATGATATAATTTGGGCCTCTTACCTTTAAAGTTTTGTCAATATTCTGCTATGGGCAAGTACAACATATATGAGATAGCTTCATGACTATCAGTTGGCTTAAGATCACATATCCAGTTTATCTCTGTTACAGTGGTAAGATGAATAGAACTGCTTCGGTTATTATTTATTATTATTATATTAACTGGTAATATCAGAATAAAAGAGAGTACCATCCTCTCTTGTAGTACAACATAGAATTAATTAATAAGGCTGAAGTTACTGGCTACTGGGAATAAGAACATATATCAAACAGTTAAGAACATTGCAAACCTTCAGTCTTTTGATTTATTCCATACTTACGTTGATTGTCCTGGTTGATAAGAATCGTAGAAAGTAGAAGCACGCTCAACTTGGAGACAGTTATGTCAAATTTTATAGTTAAGCATAATTATATTTGTTTTAATATGAGAAATAATTTTTGAATTATATGTATATTATGATATTTTGATTATATATAATTAACTTAGGAAGATGAAATTGTTCTATTGATTTGTCAGTTATTTGTTTAATGTCAATAACACTGTTTTAATAAATCAAAATTTGAAGAATGATAAGGAAACCCTAACTATTCCTGTTGTCACTTCTCTTACACGTAAAAAGGGAATCT
The DNA here is from genome assembly GCA_003697995.1 of Taxidea taxus jeffersonii. Taxonomy (NCBI): domain Eukaryota; kingdom Metazoa; phylum Chordata; class Mammalia; order Carnivora; family Mustelidae; genus Taxidea; species Taxidea taxus. The sequence continues at coordinate 111,421 of ML111238.1, forward strand.
TTGTATTACTTTATGTAATAAATCTGTATGAGTTTATATAAGATAGTTCAGGCAAAGAAGACATACTGAGCATTTCATTATTCTGAATTAGGCATTTGGATCAGAAGTTTGATGGCACATGAACATGTCATTAGTATCAAAACAGGTAATATTTTCCAAATATACATCATTGAAGAACCATGATCATTAGAAATTTCTTACTTTTTTTCAAAACTAAAGATTTGTTATTGTTACAATGATTAAGGTTTATGGTGAAATTATAGGAATGTAGTATGTGATAATTCTGTAATCTAAGCATAGAACACTTTCATCATTATAAGAAAGAATCTAGCTTCACTTCATTTGAATATTATGCATCTAACAATATAGAACAAAACATTAATTAGTATGTTTTTTTTTAAGATTTTTATTTATTTATTTGATAGACAGAGATCACAAGTAGGCAGAGAGGCAGAGAGAGAGGAGGAAGCAGGCTGTCCGCAGAGCAGAGAGCCCAACGCGGGGCTCGATCCCACCACCCTGGTATTATGACCGGAGCCGAAGGCAGCGGCTTTAACCCACTGAGCCACCCAGGTGCCTCTAATTAGTATGTTTTATAGGTAGATTGCTATGAACTGAATTGTGTTCCTCAAAAGAAACCCTAACCCTCCAGTATGACTCTACTCCTATATAAGGGTGTAAGTCAGGTTAAGTGATGGTCTGGCCCTCATTTGATAGCACTAACATCCTTTTAAAAAGAGTTATGGGAGAGCTTGCTTTTCTTCTCCATCATGCAACCAGCCATCTGCAAGCCAGGAAGGGAACTCTCATCAGATCCTATACCCTGCTGGAATGTCCAGTGTGGATTTTCCAGCTACCAGAACTGTGAGAAAATTAATCTCAGTTGTTAAAACCACTGATCTGTGGTATTTTGTGATGACAGCCCAAGCTGTCTAATAAACGGATACACACACACACACACACACACACACACACACAAATAGATGACATAATTTTCAAATTTAGAACCAAAATAAAATAAAATTTTTAACATCATACCAAATAAGACAGCACATTTTTGAGTTTACCATTTTAATAAACCATAACAATTCCCTGGATAAATAGATCATATTCATTCTCTTGTACTTTTAGTAACTAGTTTATAGAATTTGATTTAGCCATTTATGTAAATCATCACCATCTTTAAATCATGAAAAAATAAATCTATGCCATATACTAACTAAAATATGTGCTAACCCAATTCTTATATGTTGGTTTATAAACCAAATTAAATCAATCAAATTGGTTTACAGATTAATTTATTGTCAGGAAAATGATATGTACTCCTTTCAACATAATTTATAAATTTCTATTTTCATAAGCCAATATTTAAAAGATTCTTGAAATAATACCCAAAACCCTAAGTGTCTAGTTTTTCTTCTTACATAGAAGCTCAAAATAAAGCTCATTACTCAAATTCATTAATTTTTTCTTCCCAATTATCATTTTTTTATATGACCATCACTGTAAAAGGTTTATTTTCTTCCTTCTGCAGGGAAAGAAGGCTTAAATGTAGGAAAACACATCTTAATATATATATATATTAATATATTTTATATATATTAATATATATATATATATATATATAATGTCTCCAAAAGAAAGAGAATTTTTAGAACTGGCTTAAATAACTCAGGCTCTTGATTATTTCATCAAATCATTCAATCCACAAGCTGATACTTATTAATTCCTGAAGTATAGAAATGAAAGACAGTTGTCTCATGTATTATACAAAGTAATCTTTCTTTTTGGCAGACAGGACAGTGAATCTCTTCACAAGATTTTTTTTCCTTTTTTAATTTTTGTTGTTGTTGTTGTTGGCCTCAAGTGTGTCTCAAATGAATAATCTCATTCATGTCAAAATTCTCCCAAACTTGCCACTGCAATTCCACATTATCCTTGATGAAATTATACCAGCTAGGGGAATATGTACAAATTAAAACTTGTAAGAAACATGTATTTAGACTGCATAGAATGCAAATAATATAGCCAAAGCAGACCACAGAAGACTGAACTTATAGCTCCAGAGTCAGACAAAAGGCCAACTGTTGCTAACTGCTGGAGGTTGGTCTTACTTGCCTCTTTATCTTCAGCATCTGCCCTTTTTACCATATGACTTTTAGTTTACAAATAAGAGAACAAGAGAAGGCCCACACAAACACTTCTTAATTGTTTTGGTCCAGAATTTATGTACGTACGTCCCTTTTGCTTATAGTCTTTTGTCAAGAAGTTGATAGCCCTGTCTTGATATAAGCATTTTCTGGAAAATTTAGGTCTTAACTGGACATTTGCTTCTCAGAAAAAAATCTGTACTCTAAGGAAGAAAATGGATATTTGGTGGATAGTTTGAAATCCCTCCTAAGGTCTGCTTCTCTGGTCATCAAATTTCTTTGTGCATTCTTCTTCCCAAGCAAAGAACATGTTCACTACTGCTTTCCTCTTCCTCTGAAAGGAAAAATCCCAGAAGTCATACTGGATCCTCTACTCATCTCGAAGGCTGAATCTCTGGGTAATCACAATTCTTTCCATCAGGTCACATATAACTCCTCATTATTTATAAAACTATAAATTGAAAGACAAGCTGTTTGTTTATTCATCACCCAATGCACAATGCAGGAAACAAAGGTGGAAAATAAATTTAAAACCCCCAGTTGGAAAATAAGAGACTCAGAGCAGTCACCAGTCTGTAGAGATAATGAGATCCTCCAGGATTGGCATTGTAAGGAACCCTGTCCTGTTGTGGGGAAAATTCCTTAATTAGTAATACTGCTTTCTGGGAGGAATTATTTTACCTATAGTTCTTAACTGTTCTTGGGTCCATTGCCTCAAAATTTCTTTCTCTTTTATCTTCCATAACATATCTGATGTTTTCACAGCCTACCGGATGCCCACCCAAGTTTGGAGGACTAAGTGTTATTTAAACAAAATTGAATGTCAGGGGCTTCTAGGTGGCTCATTTGGTTAAGTGTCTTCCTTTGGCTCAGGTCATGATCCCGCATTGGACTTCCTGCTCAGTGGGGAGTCTGCTTCTCCCTCTCCCTCTGCCCTTCCCCCTCCCCCTGCTCATTTTCTTTCTCCCTTTCTCTCTCAAGTAAATAAATAACATCTTTTAAAACAAAATAAAAAAAAAAATAATGCCATAAGATGTTTTAAATATGGGCTTTGGTTTCTTTGGCAAACAGTTCCCTGAGAAATAAAAACAAAAACAAAAAACAACTTTTAACTATGTGCTTGTAGTCAAGTCTGTGGGCCAATAATCACATCTAAAATGGTTTCCTGGGCATGTTTCTCAAATTAGCTTTATTACTTAACTTTCTCATCCACACTGTTCTCTCTTTAAGCTTAATAGTGCCTATCTTAAAATCATCTGAAACAATGGATTTAAATGGGATGCACCTCTTTTAATGTGGTATTTACAACAGAGCTGATACTAAGTAGTTAAAGGAGACTTAGAGGTTCTTTGTTACACAGTCTTTTAAACATTATATCTTGTTATTTGAGGGCCCATAAGCAGTAACCTTTCTAATATGTAATGCTGTTAGTCTCTAGACTTTCTCTAATTCCTTTGATCTCTGCTTGAAAATCTCCCAGTCCTTGTTTGAGTTCATTTTTTCTTTCAAATACTCTGACAGCCAATAGTATTGGAAAATCTAACCATTTCCCCTAGAGCTGTAGGACCAGCAGGCATATTGTTTTACCAAACATTTTGTTCCACTAAAACAGAACTCTGTATCTTTCCAGACTACTCTGCTTCCTTAATGCCCACCACCCGACCACTAAGCTAACATTATGTATTTGAGCTTGTTGTTGAAGCCGCTCCTTTTTAAAATTCTTTCTAAAAAGATTTTATTTATTTATCTTGGGGGAGTGGATATGAGCTGGGAGAGTGGCAGAGGAACAAGCAGATTCTGGGCTGAGCAAAGAGCCTCAAGTGGGGTTCAATCCCAGGACCCTAAGACCATGACCCCAGCTGAAGTCAGATGCTCAACCAATTGAACCACCTAGATGCCCTGAAGACAATTTTTTTGTTAATGATTTTATTTATTTATTAGGCAGGCAGAGAGAGAGGAGGAAGTAGGCTCCCCGTGAAGCAGAGAGCCTGATGTGGGGCTTGATCCCAGGATCCTGGGATCATGACCTGAGCCAAAGACAGAGGCTTTAAACCACTGAGCCACCCAGGTGGCCCCACTGAAGACAATTTTTAATTTACGTTATAGTTAGGCTACTTAGAGTAATGACAAGTGCTATTATAATCTCTAAATTTCAGAGGGTTAACACAATAAACTTTTTTTCTGCCTATCTAATAAAGTGCTGCAGGAAATCCATAGGGCTCTGTTCTACGAAATCATTCAGTGATCCGGCAGGGTGGAAGCTTTTCTATCTTCCTTTGAAGTTAGCATCTTTGAAGGCTGACAGAGACAGAGAGGTGAGACATAGAGAAAATCACATCTGTTTCTTAAATACCAGGGCCTGGAAGTAAGTGAGATACATCACTTCCACTCACATTGTGCTGGCAAGAAATTGTAATGTTCCCACCTTGCTGTAAGGGAACCGGACCTGCAGTTAAACAGAGCAGTTCTACATTATAGAAAAGGAGCATGAATCTTTGGGGTCAGTTAGCCATCTTGCTCCAAATGTTAATTTGACAATTAGGCTTGTTGTTAGCTTAAGATGCTAATTTATCTCATATAATTCTTATAATAAACTTTATTTAATACAGACATAATAAATTTTACCTCTCTTATTTAATCAAATGGAGACTTAGAAATATTAAGTTATTAACCACAGTGACATGGGAAATATTGGGGTCAGAAATCTTAATGATTTAAATGATTTAATGATTTAAATGATTTTTTTTTCCTTTTTGCCCTTAACATCCTATGGAGAGTGACAATCTCAATTACTCAAAAAAAAAAAAGTTTGTTATTTACTGAGTGATTAAGAAAATTCTCCAGAATTTCACAGCCACAGCAAGAACTCACAGAAAACCACAAAGCAAAGACTGGAAGCAAAGGCTGGAGAAGCAGGGGCACCTGGGTGGCTCAGTCTGTTGAGTGTAGGACTCTTGGTATTGGTTCAGGTCATGATCTCAGGGTTGTGGGATTGAGTGCTGGCCAAAGCTCTGAGCTCAGCAGGGAGTTTGCTGAAGATTCTCTCTCTCCCTCTCCCTGTGCCCCTCTCCCTGCTCTGTCTCTCTCTCTGTGTCTCTCTCTTTCTCTCTCTGTCAAGTAAATTAAAAAGTCTAAAAAAAAAAAAAAAAAGGAGTAGGAGAAATACCCATAGCAATACAGAACTGTATGACTGAAGCACCTTTAGTCAGTGCCTATCTATAAATGTATACTAAAGTCTCAGAGATGGCCACATTGCTCAATACCTACGGTATGTCAGGCACTGGGTCAGTGATAACCCTGAAGGAATTTGATAGTAGATACAACCTTTCCTAAGATATAAAACCCAGGCATATACTCTGAAAGGAGATCACCCCACTCAAGAAAGTCAGCTAGACCAAGAATATCTAATTATGTTCTCATCAAGTTCATTCAACTTTTGGACTCTTCTCATATATTCCAAAAGCCAAGTCTTTCCATTTTGAGCTATAAGCCAGGGCTCTATTTAGATCCCCTTGCATAGCTGAGATAGTATCTTTCAAAAAGTCATTACTCAAAACTTAAGGATAAAAATAGAAACATAGACAAAAAATTAAAAGACCTTAATAGTCTACCATACAAGTATATATTTGTATTTCCTACCATATTTAAGATTGTTTCCAATGCCTATGAAACCTTCACATTCTAACTGAACTCCAAACTCCATTTCCAGGTCTCCTCACTTCTTAACATGAGATTATCTCCCTAAGACTAGCAATGTGTTGACACTAATCAACATGGACCACACTTCCAAGAGTTCAGATCAGTCTTCTGCCTGTTCATAGTACTATCTAAAAGGGGGGAGGAAAAGGGAGGGAGAGGGAGACCCCATTTTTATTCTATTTGGCTCCTTCCCTTTTGTTCTTTCTAGACATGGCTACCATTTGCTTAAGGAATGGGCTCTAGGCATAATCTTGCCCTATAACTTTAAGAAAACTTTCTGTATACATCGTATTGGCTCCATTGTGACAACATCACCAATATAACCATAATTTAATTTTGAGGAAGGGTGTTATTTTAGGGGAATTATCTCTTTTCAGTTTTTTCATTTGTCTTCCCAATAATTTACTCTTCCATTCACTTATTCATTAACTTTTTCACTCACCCATTGATATGGATCAAATGTTTTTATCCCCCTAAAAAAGTCTTGTGCAATCCCCAATGTGGTATTTTTCAGAGATGAAACTTTTGGGAGGTGATAAGATTTGGATATTGTAATGAGGATGAAGCCCTCATGATGAGAATGGTGCCCTTCTAAGAGGATAAAAAGTGTTTAGCTCTCTTACTCTGCCATGTGAGGATACAGCAATAAGATAGAAAACCTGTCAGTTTCTTCTTGATCTTCTTCCCAGCCTCTCAAACTGTGAGAAATAAAAGTTTGCTGTTTAAGTCACCCCTCTCTGGTAATTTGTTACAGTAGCCTGAACTGATGAAGGTGGCCATATATTGAAAGATCACTCTGCAGTTGTTGTTGTTGTTGTTTTTCCATTTATTAAGTGAAGTATTTAACATGGGAAGATGATCATAACAAAGAACTTATCCAAATGAAGCTTGTAGTCTGCTGGAGAAGTAGACTGGTAAAGAGTAATCATAATGCTAGAATGGAAGTGTATATAAGATAAATGAGACCAAAAGAGAAAGTGCACATTGAGTTGCCGGAATAATCAGTGTGCTTTTTCTAGAAAAGATAGTTTATTGACTGAGGACCCTAGCACACACATGGAGAGAAGGTAATCCAGGCAGGAGACCAGCAGTAATGGAGGGACAGGAATGTGAAACAGAATGACATTTTCACTTAACTGAATAAGCTCTTAGTATCTAACATATTATATAGTGGTAACACCAAAACATGAGGTTAGTGGAATAGGCAGAGGACAGTACATCACACCATTTTAAGGAATTTTGACTTTATTGTGAAAGCAATAAGAACATGACAAAGATTGTCAAGTACTCTGGCTTGATATCTGCTAAAGCATTAGGGGAATGGTTTAGAAGGAACACACATGTTAGAAGGACTCAGACTTGTGTATAAAACAGCAATCTAGGGGCGCCTGGGTGGCTCAGTGGGTTGGGGCCTCTGCTTTCGGCTTGGGTCATGATCCCAGGGTCCTGGGATCGAGCCCCACATCGAACTCTCTGCTCGGCAGGGAGCCTGCTTCTTCCTCTCTTTCTCTGCCTGCCTCTCTGCCTACTTATGATCTCTCACTGTCAAATAAATAAATAAAATTAAAAAAAAAAAACAGCAGTCTATTAGAGTAAATGGTTTAATGGAATCTCACATTCATTCATGACCAAGACTCATGACTATAGTATTTCCTAATAGAAAATCATTAATTACAATGGCACCAGACCATTAATCTTAATGCATTCTTTTGTTAAATCCTAGTATTCTTGAGAGTGTAATTTATAGGTCAAGTCTCACAAATGCTTGGTTCAGAATAACTGAGGCATTGCTGAAGGATATATTGCTTATATCTGCAGTTCACTAATAAGCTTAAATATGATGACTAAACATGTCATCATTCAATGGATTTCAGCTCTGGTCAGCTCACATAAACAAATAGCCATATGGTGGCAGACTTAGCTTTTCTCCTCTTATATTATCTAACACCTGGTTTTTGCATATCTATAAATGGCCAAATCTTACATAGCATGAGATGCTTTGAGATCACAGGAAGACAAAGCAGAGAAGGGAAGATATTCAGTGCACAAAGATCAGATTCCTCCAAGGACTTATGACTTTAAAATAAACCAATACTCTCAAATAATCTGCATTAATACTTTGTAAAAGGAAGAGCTGGATGCTAGCAGCATTTCCTAAGTGACCTGTATACTCTCACTTTAGCCTTTGCATTCTAGCCAAAAAAAGAAAAAAA
>RCUC01166680.1:0-32658 GCA_003697995.1 Taxidea taxus jeffersonii
CCCCCCCCAGGGGCCACTTGTCATATTTTTTTTAAGATCTTATTTATTTACTTGACAGGCAGAGATCACAAGTAGGCAGAGAGGCAGGCATAAGAGAGAGAGGAAGAAGCAGGCTCCCCGCTGAGCAGAGAGCCCGATGCGGGGCTTGATCCCAGGACCCTTGGATCACAACCCAAGCCGAAGGCAGAGGCCTCAACCCACTGAGCCACCCCGGTGCCCCCACTTGTCATATTTTTAAAAATGTTATCTTACTAAAGAAAAAATAAACATTGTGGAACACCCTGACTTAAAATCCATCAATGATTAAAAATTATCTAGAGAATTAAGTTTAAATGTTTTAGATGTTCTCTGTACTTTTTAACCCTTTTATACAAGTAACATCCAGATATCATGTCCAATCTTAAGAAGGCCTTTCTACATGGATTAATATTTTTCACACATTAGGAAATAATCTCACCCTCATCCAAAATTTTTAAAATTTATATTTACCTTTCTCATGCTTTTCACTTTCAATCCTGTATAGCAATTTATGTGCATTTCCTATGTATCTAAGTCAAAATGGTGAACAACCTCAAGGATGGTGTTTTAATCCTCTTAATAATCTCAATAATTTGTTGAATAAATCAATGTTTAATTCTTCATTTGGGATATATATACAATAGACTTAGAAACATTAGTCTAAGAGCAAAATGATATATAAACGTGGTAAGTAGAAAATTGTAGATACAGAGACCAATTGGGAGGCTACTAAAACACTTCTGGTAAAAGGTCATGAACAAATATATAAAAAAAAAAGTATGAATCTCATCTCATCATCCATATTTTACTGTTCAGTTGCTTAAAAAGAAATATCTTTATCATAAATTGACTCATAAATTTAAAGTACTGATATTATTATGCTTAGAATGTTGACTCAAGTAAATTACATAGATACTGCTTGTCATTTAAGATAGGTTTAAGTTCTGAGGAAATACCATATTTTCTGATGTTACATATCTTGGCAACCAAATGAGGACTGCAGTGGGAAATCATCATCCCTGCCTCAAACTCTATAACTCTGTGAAGCCTGGCTCATCTTTTTTTCATTGCACAGCAGGTAAGAAAACTGAAAGGCTGGGTTTATAACTGTTATATCATAACCATTAAGAGGAAATAAGGCACACTGTTCATCAAAGGAATGACAGACAACAACAAAAAGGAAATTACTTGGTTTCAAACTATCCAAAACTGATAACACCAGTAGCAAAGTCATTTTCCAGTAGTCTCCTCTTGAAATTTCACTTTAATAATAATGAGTAGGATGGCAAGCAAGTTCATGAGCATGACATTTGTGAGTTGTACATATTACATAATTCACACTTTTCATATGGGTGGTATGTGCATTAAATACTTCTTTTGTAATACTAAAGGTAACAGGCTCAATTAGATTAGATATAACATATTTAAAATTATACAAAAGTACAGATGCAAATTAAAGCTGCATGAGTTCCCAAAGAAACGATACACTAGAATCATAAATTTGCATGGAAATACCTCCTACTATACATACATTTCTAAACTACAGCCAAATTCAAAATCCCTCAAGTATCTACTTTTGAATTATGCTATATTATTATAAGTAGCTAGTTCTGAGATACATGTCAATTACCTATACGCAAATTATAATTCTACTACTTTACTAGAATCAGGGAAAGTGCAGAAGAACTATGACAAGAACAAAGTGATTTCTTTTTCTTTCCCTAATTCCTTCCACAAGAAACTCAGATCTTCTAGTATCAAAGACAATGCCAGACTTCCATTAAATGCTAAATTAGTGCTGTATTATTATCATATATGCCATTTCAGGATTTACTTTTCCTTTCTTGCATGATCCTCATGTTCATCGCCTTAAATCTGTTTCAACTGCCCACTGCCAATATACACTCTGCATTTTGAACCATTTTCTCATTTTTTTCTATCAAAATGTACCTGCTTACATTTTGCTCCTTTACCTCAGACTGAGAATCTCTTTAATAGACACAGAAGCTTAATAATGGCTTCTCAAAGGTATTAGGTCCTAAGCCCTAGAACCTATAAATTTTACTTTGTAAAGAAAAGTGTGGTTCCAGATGCGATTACATTAAACATTCTGACATGAGGAGGTTATCCTAGATTACCTGTGTAGGCCTTAAAGACCATGGCAAGGGTCCTCTTAGGAGAGAAACAGTTTATTCAGCACCACATACTGAAACAGGCAGAACTGAGTAAGATTCAGCCTCAAACAAAGGAACACCGTCAGCCATCAGAAACTAGAATTGGCAAGGAATGGATGCTTTCATAGAGCCTCCAAAGAAATCAGAGCCCTGCCAAGATCTCCATTTCAGACTTCTGGCCTCCAGAACTATAGGAGAATAATTTTTTGCTGCTTTACACCATCAGGTTGTAGTAATTTGTTATAGCAGCCACAGGAAACTAATGTAATAATCTAAGGAATAAATCTCTGCTAAACCACTCATGACAAACCATGGCTTAATTATCATATCCTTGAAAGAAATGTTATCAAAATGGCAGAGAATCCTAGGAAACAATCTAACTTAAAGGAAAAATTTTCATATTTTTGTGAGTTTGGCCATGTTAACTCACTAGTGTGGGAGTGTTTCTGAGTAGGAAGCCCTTTTCCATTCAAAACAAGCAGGTATCACTTAAACTTCTTTATAGAATCAAACCTGGAGACAGTCCTAATTATGGGAAGGCTAACTTCATACCTTAGAAGTAATTCTGCCCTTTCAAACAGTTTATTTTTTTCCCTGTTATTTATTCCATCATATTCAAAACAGCTTAGAAAACTAAGTTAAACCATGACAATTGGAGAAAAGATCCTAAAGAGATTTAAGGCACTATATCAACTACCACACCATTTAAACATTCACCACCAGCTAAATCCTACTAGGTGTTGGAGTAGAAAATGCTTTCTCCAATTAGAAGGGTAATCTATCTTGCACAATTAAATCAAGTTTATTAGAACTATCTGAAAGTTGGAGGTCAAGATTTATTTTTAAAATGAGTTCCAAAAGAGAAAAAGTAAAAAGATAAAAAACCTACTTTGAGGCTATTTGCTTTCAGAAAGCATAATTTCTTTGAAATAGGAGTAATACTTTCCATTCATTTATTTTTAAATAATACCGAAATTTCTCTTTAACCCTTCTTTCTCTCCCTACTATTGTTATTCTCACCTATGATGTATATATCTTAAATATTTACCCTTTAATCCATAATTTCGTGGACCTTGTGCTCTCTGAGCAAATTTAATTTTTTTACCTATTCATTTTCAGAAAGACAATAGACCAGAGAGAAACAATCATTTTAAATTTGTTATTATCAGATTAATAATTGAGCAAGGAAAGAAAATTAGAAATGTTCTAAATCATAATTTTGGTTGCTATTTTATTGACACTTTTTGAAGTATAATGTTCACTCAGAGAAAGGCACAAAAGAATATAGTTCAATTTATGACCACCTAAATCAATCAATGAAATCTTATCTGTACCTCAGAAGCTCTCTTTTGTATCCTTCCTGTTCCCCTCCTTCCCTAAAAAGTAGGCACTCTCCTGACTTTTACTACCATAGGGCAGTTTCACTTATTTTGCCCTTTATATAAATGAGACCAGCACAGACTGTACCACTTCATGTGGCTCTTTTGACTCTGCTATATAGGTTTACTAATTCATATTGTTGTAGCAGATATAGTTTGCTTACTTTCAGTGTTACATAATATTTCATTGAATGAATTTACCACAGTTTATATATCCATTCTACTTTTGATGGTGCTTTAGGATTTTTCCCATTTTGTAGTATTACGCCATGAACTTTCTTATGCATGTCTTCTGGTATAGTGACCAAAATTTTGTTAAGTATCTCCCTTTGTAACTCGGAATGGAAATGCTGGGTCATGGGTATGTATATCTATTTTAGTAGGTAGTAAAAACTATGCCAAAGTGGTTCTAACAATTTATACTCCCACCAGCAGTAACATTTTTACATTACTCTAGGTCAATTTTTAGTTTTTGAACCTCATCTATCATGACCAACACTAACCCTTTATATTTTTAATTTTCATTCTGATGAAAGAAGGTGAGACATTTCTCATATATTTATTAGCCAGCCACTTGGGTATCTCTGTGATGGTCCTGCTCAAATTGCAAGACATTAATTCTCTTCAGTTATCTCTGTTTTCTTATAGTGGGAATTCCTTATATATTCTTGGTATGAAGTCTCTCTTGGTGATATGTATTGAAAATAACCAATTGCTATATGGGCATCCAATTGTCAAAAGGCACTCGACTGAGTAGACTAAAGTTTCACCCACTGCTCTACAGTGATACCTTGTCAAAATATCAAGCATGAGTTATATTCTGGGCCCTTAATTGTGGTCCATTCTTATATTGGCCAATATTTAACTTAATCATTGTAGCTTTATAATAAATCATGATATCTGCTAGTATATGTCCACTAATTTTTTTTTTCTAAAAGAGTGTTTTTATATTCTTAGTCCTTTGTATTTCCTTTAGAGTCAGCACGCCAGTTTCTATATATATGCACATTGCTGGGACTTTTATTGGATTAAGTTTAATGTGTAGACCAATTCAAGGAAAACTAACCATATAACCCACAGATATATCAAATCCTTTCCTTTACTGGGATCTTCTGTATAGAATTTTTGCATACCTTCTGCATTCTTTCATAATTACATATGGACTGACATAGTAATTCTTAGGCTTGAATAAAGGACAGACCCTGTTAAATGGAAAGAAATCTGAGTGCCTGTGTTGACTTAATTTATTTTGAAAAATAAATTTAATTTTTATGTCAATGTTATATAACATTCAAACAAAATTAGATATAAATCATGATTACAACTCTCTTGTAACAATTGTAAGTACATAACAAATTTATAAACAAAACTACTAAATTAATAAAATTCAAGTCAGAATAGAAAGAAATATTTCTACACTTTATATTTCTATACTTTCTATATTACTTTATATACAAACACCACTGCAAATGATAAAATTTTGAAAAAATTGTATTTTCTGACTATTGTATCTGATTACAGATATAAAACTAGTTTAATAACAATATGAAAGAGCATAGTTAAATTCACATAATCTAATAAGTTACTTATAGATTCTTTTGAACTTTCAATATACACAATGACATTTACTACAAATAATAACAGTTCTTTTTGTTCATTTGTTAACCATTACACTATTTTTTCCTTTTGATACCACCTAGACTCACTAGTAAAATATTTAGTAAAAGTGGTAGCAATGAGAATTCTCTTTTCTCATTTAGAAAATGAGAAGAAGAGCTTTCAACATTCTACAAATAAGCATAATATTTAGCACCAATTTGTTTAATAAGGGTGGGTTGTTGTAATTAACTTTTTATCAAGCTAACTTCTACTTTTAGTTTGATAAATGTCTATAAATAATAGATATTCATTTTATCAAATCCTTTTTCTGAAATTACTGAGATGAATTAATTAGTTTTTTCCACTTCCTGCTAGTGTGATTGAACACATTAATTGATTTTCAAATGTTCAATTAACAATGTATTCATGACAAAAGACAAATTATGACATTACAGTGTCCTTTCCATAAGTTGTTACATGTGATGAGTTAAAATATTGTTTAGGATTTTGCACCTGTGTTTCTTAGTGAAACTGGTCTGTAATTTTACTGAATTGTAATGTCCTCATCAAGCTAGTTTCAAAGTCGTACTGAGCTCATTAAATTAGTTAGCAATTTTCCCACATTTTCTATTCTGTGGAAGATTCTGTGTAGTATTTTCTTCATTTGTTTCTTAAAGGCTTTGTAAAATATACTTCTAAAGCTATTTTGGTCTCAAATTTTCTTTCTGTGAATAGTTAAGACTTTGATAGTTACAGACTACTCAGATTGTGTCTCTGCTTACGTTAAGTTTTGGTAGTTTAAGGAACTTGTTCACTTCATCTGACTCTTAAAATTAATCATAATTCCTTCATAAAAAGATGAAATGACACTTCTTGACACTTTTCTCATCCAACATATATAATTTTTGTAGTTTTGAAAATAAATGTTTGTTCATTTTTAACATTTCTGTTAAGTTTGAACTCATGTATGTTTGTATCATTTATTTAGGCTTAGTTTTATGTTACTGGCCATGATTCTATCCATCTATTCTTTTTTAAAGTGTAACAGCTTTCTTTTTTTTAAAATAAAAACATGAGAAATAAAAGTATAACAACTTTCTTATTCTTAAGTTAGTTATTTTCACTAATTTCTGAAGACTTATTAATAACTTTTTGATATTTTATTTTTAAACAAGTATATGAGCATTCTACTTTCTGATTCTTTTCCTTTTCTTTTTAAGATCTAAATTCATCCTTAATAAATTTTTTTTTCCTGAATTCTTAGACACATTGGGATATCTTTCTGTAGCTTTTTGAAATGACATCCTTACTGAGAGATATAGACATCTTTAGTGGCCAATCTTACTCTCAAAAATATCTATAAAAGTATCTATAATTGATGAAAATAAATGCAATGTCATTCTTATCTGTTTCTAAACAAGAAAATGTGTTTTTGGTTTTTTAAATTTTGCTGTTTGTGTGTGTGTGTGTGTTTCGTTTTGCCCATTTACTTTTTTTTTGTACTCAATTTTGGAGATCTAAATAGCTTACAATCTCTTTTACAGTTGAATTTTGCATGGAAAATGATAAAACTAATATTGCCCATTGTATTATTTTCCTATTATTTCTGCCACCTGTTATTCTGTGTCCAATAAGGTCCTATTACTGGTTATTATATTTACCCTAAGATATAAAAGATGAATTACTAATGGTGAACAGAGAACATCATAAAAAAATGTGATGGCATAGAATATAATGAACACTGGGTATTATATAAGACTGATGAATCACTGAACTTTACCTCTGAAACCAATAATACATTATGTGTTAATTAATTGATTTAAATTTTAAAAAAAGATTTGAAGAAGTTACTGAGTTCTTAGTAGACAAACAGTATGCCAGTTTAAAGG
This sequence comes from Taxidea taxus jeffersonii, assembly GCA_003697995.1. Classification (NCBI taxonomy): domain Eukaryota; kingdom Metazoa; phylum Chordata; class Mammalia; order Carnivora; family Mustelidae; genus Taxidea; species Taxidea taxus. The sequence continues at coordinate 7,060 of RCUC01166680.1, forward strand.
TCCTGAGCATTAGCTGGTCTCCGATCTAGAGACAGGCATAAAAAATTAAGTGAATTAGCTTTTTATGGTTCATTCTAACTGGTTTTTATCCTCACTAACAACTGCAAATAGTATGTGAAACCTGTGTTATATTGTGAGCGGCAGATTAAGAGAAAAGAGTAACACGGACTTCCGTTTTCTACAAGGATGGCCATGTGATATTACTTAACTTCTGTAAGAGTAAGTCCCTCCCCTATGAACTAGGGTGATAATCAACCTATTAATTCCTGTTATATAGTGATTAATTAATAAATATTGACCATTTTTAAGTTATTGTATATTCTATTATTATTATTATTAACATCAGAACTACAATTTCATTTAAATTTTCACTGAAGTATAATTAACATACATTGTTATATTGCTTTCAGGTGTATAACATAATGATCCAACAATTCCATATAATACTCAGTATGCACCACGATATATATAGTCACAATCTTTCTCAGGATTGCTTCAATATTCAGGGTCTTTTGTAGCTCCATACAGATTTTAGGATTATTTGTGCTATGTAGCGCCCTTAATTTCTTTCATCAGTGTTTTATCATTTTCAGAGTACAAGTCTTTAACCTCCTTGGTTAAGTTTATTCCTAGGTATTTTATTCTTTTTGGTGCAACTGCTTATGGAATTGTTTTAAATTCTCCTTCTGACAGTTTGTTATTAGTGTATAGAAATGCAATACATTTCTGTATATTAATTTTGTATCCTGTGACTTAACTGAATTCGTTTATTGGTTCTAGTAGTTTTCCAGGTTTTCTATATATAGTTATCATGTCATCTGCACATAATGGCAGTTTTACTTCTTCCTTACCAATCTGGATATCTTACTTCTTTTTCTTATCTGTTTGTTGTGGCTAGGACATTCAGTACTATGTTTAATAAAAGTGGTGATAGAGGACATCCTTTTCTTATTCTTGATCTTAGAGGAAAAATTTGCAGTTTTTCACCACTGAATATGATGCTGGCTGTAGGTTTTTCAAATATGGTCATTATCATGTTGTGGTATATTTCCCCTTAACCTATCTTGTTGAAAGTTTTTAGCAAGAACAGATGTTGTACTTTGTCAAATGCTTTATATCTGCTACTAATAAGATAATTATTTTTATGAGTCACATTGGTTGAAGTGTGATTGCTGAACCACCTTTGCATCTTTGGGATAAATCCTATTTGGTCATGGTGAATGATTTTTTTTAATGCATTGTTGAATTTAGTTTGCTAAAATACTGTAGAGATTTATGCACCTATGTTCATCAGAAAAAATGGCTTGTAGGATTCTTTTTGTGTAGTATCTTTTTGTCTGGTTTGGCTATCAGGGTAATGCTAGCCTCACTGAACAAACCTGGAAGTTTTCCTTCCTATTCTATGTTTTGGAATAGTTTAGGTAGAATAGATTTTAATTCTTTTTTTAAGTATTTGAAGACTGTTCTTTTAAATTTAGATATACTGTTGTAGTTAGCAAAGATTTAAAAGCTTGGTTCTCATTCTCAGGTTTTTTAACAAATTATTATAAATAGTCTTATTAATTTAGGGGTTATTTTAGTAGTTAGGGAAATCATTGTTTCTTAAAGTAGAAACTACTTAATATAAAGTTTTGCTTCTCCAAATTCTGTTTGTCTAAATCTCACAACTAGTTATTTAAACAAATTTTAGTGTCCTCTCCTATAAAAATAAAAGTGATGTTCATCCTCTGTCTCTTCTGCTTAGATTATTTAGAAGCCCCTTTTTAACTTTGGGAATGGCTATATTTTTCCCCAGAAGTATTTTGCATGAAAACATCACTACTAGAATCACTTATGTAATTTCAGGTGTGGCACAGAATGATTTTTACCCTTCCACAAACCTTCTCCTGGATGAGCAGTGGAAAATTCTCCAGCTGATACTTTCAGCTTCAAGTTTTTCTTCTGACTTACAAAGCTATTTCCCTACCAGCTGTCATCATTTACATTACCACATTTCCTAATTCCCAGACTATTGGTGTAACATCAGTGTGGTCTCTCTACTTCCAGTGTCACTTTATGAAAAGCATTTTTGTATTGATACCCTATACTACAGAAATAATAATTTTCTATTGAAATCTAGATCATGACTGCCTATATTTTGTGGAGCAAAATGCCTGTTTGGTACAGACAACGGTCTAGATACCTCACATGCAGTTTCCAGGTTTCCTGTTAACCCAAGCAGTAATACTATAATTCCATAGATGAACAAACAGAGACAGAAGTACTTAGGATATTTATACAGCGAGTGAGCTACAAATATAAGATGGAATCACGTTCTAACTTCAAAAGTGGCACTTTTATCCATGTTATCAAGCCATCTCCCATTGAAGTCTATGATGCTCAAAGTCCTGTATGAATTGGCTCCAAATGTTTTTTTTACCACTTCCAACTGTAATTTCAGTATGCAGATTCACATATTTTTTACATTTTAGTTCAAATTCATGCTAATCCTTGAGCATGCTTTCTGATTTCTTCTTGCATTACTCTATTATCATTACTTAATTCACATTTTATTGTCCTTTTCCATATTCCCTAGCTTTCCAAATCCTTCCTACAAGTGATATTTGAAATACTGTTGCTTCCATAAAAGACTGACTGCTTTCCTTCTAAGAAGTAATTAATAATTAGTAACCTTTACTGTGGCTTAGTACATTCTTTTATAATAACTTGCATTAGATTTATTTATATACTTTTTTTCCCTAAAACAACTTACACATTACTCCAGAGTATAATTTAATTGTATGCCTACCTAAGTTTTGGTAATTATCAGAGTGACTGACACAGAATGGGCATTTGACAGCTTATATTTTCTTGAAGTATCCAAAAGAAAATATCACATAACTGTTCACTAGGACTAGAACTGAGGTCTTCCTATGCCATAGTCCTTCCTTATCTATGCCCCGCATTGAAAAGTTACTATTAATTTTATATAAGTTCAATGTGATAAACTTGAATAAAATTAACAGAAGTTATGAAATAAATACTCCCCCATAAAATGTCATATCAAGCTCCATTATTTAACACAAATACTATTTTCCTTTCTATTTCTTTTCAGGAGAGACAGTGAACACCTAATTATTTCAGAACTAATTGTACAGTTCGTAAATTATCCAGGTCATTGACTCCTCCTCCCTTTTGCTGAATGACTTTTGCCCATTTTGCCAATTTCTCCTTTCAATATAACAGTGAACTTCAGAAAAACTAAAAGTCATGAAATTTAAGTCATTCAATTTTGCTTTTTGCAGCAGAATTAATACTAAAGGAGAAATTTCAATTACTTATCAAAATAATGCTGAGAATTTTTAGTGTTCCATCTCAGCATTAATACAATTAACTGACAGTTGACTGTACATTTGGTATTAAAAATAAATCAGCATTCTTTATTGCAGCTCCAGCAGAAATATTGCTCATTTTGATGAGTGGTTATTTGCAAGACTAATCAACATGCATGTGCCAAAAGCTCTATAAATTACCATGATGTTCTTAACTATAGAAACATAAATATCAAAGCTGTGCCCAACCAAAATACCCCTTTTCAGTGACAAGATTTTACCTTAACAGCTGAAGAGGCTGTCTGTCCAGGCGTTTCTCATAATAACATAAATATGACATAAGACAACAACTCACTGCATATGCAAGTTTCATTAAGTATGTGGTATGAGTAATACTCCGATTTTCCCAGAGTATGAAGTGAACATTGGTAGAGAATAAGAGAGTAGATTAGGTACAATCCAAAGGGCCCTTTAGGTAGGTCTTTGAATGTTCAGTTAATTATACTCCAGTAATAACTAATGTCAATACACTATTCAGCTAAAAAAAGAAAAAAAAAGAACCTCAAATATCTGACGCTTAGTACATGGAGACAACTTCAGAGAAGCACTGTCAGTGGCACCAAGCATAGCTCAACTGTATAAAAGAAAAAGGTGAATGATGGGTATTTGTCCCTACTATCTCTAAAATCTTTTGATTTTAATAAAAGTAGCTTGCCCACAAAAAAGCAGTATGTCTAGCCAATGTTAGTATCAAGTTAGTGATTTTGCTGAAATATAGGTGCCTACTCAATATGCAAAAGACCAAAACAAGATGTGGTGAAATGTGCCATTTCTCAAAATAAAAATACATAAAAATCCAGAAGGAAAACATATCATACAAAGAATTGAAAAAATTATCATTGAATAATCAAAATTATCATTTGAATAAGAAATACTCTGTGATTCATATATATATAATTTAAACAACTTAGAGAAAGTATGGTATAAATTGCATAGAGGAGGACTGAAAAAAAATTTAAGCAGAAAACAAATTTGGATTAAGATTTAGAACACTAAATCTTAATATATTGTATATACATTATGTATATACACAATATTGGAAAATAGTAGCCATACTTTTGCCTGAACTTCTGCAAACTCATTTACATTACTAGTGGAACCTACCCTTCCCTCTGGCAAGGCTATGAATTAATGCTATTCCTCCTCTGGCAGAGAGGAGTTACCAAACCCATTGTAGTGAATCAAAGCACTCAATTTATATGACCTAACAGAACCAATTAAAATCTTTTACCTGGAATTGAAAATTCAGACATTTTTTTCCTGGTTTACTGAGATATAACTGACATTAAACAGTAAGTATTCAAGGTATACAACATGCTGATTTGATACACTTGTATATTGAAAAATGACTACCAACTTAGCTTTGGGTAACACTTCCCTCTCATCATAATAATTACCAATTCTTTTTTTGTGGTGAAAACACTTAAGGTCTACTCTCTTAGCAACTTTCAATTACAAAATACACTATTATTAAGTATAATCACCATGCTGTACATTAGATCTACAAAACTTATTCATCTTATAAACGGTGCTTAGAACTTTCAACCTTTTCTCTCACCACTGCTACCATTCACACCTCACCCCACCCAGCCTCTGGTAAACACCATTCTACTCTCTGTTTCCATAAGTCTGGGTCTTTTAGATTCCACATATAAGTAATATCACACAGTAATTTTCCTTCTCTGATTTATTTCACTTGGCATAATGCCCTCAAGATGTATTTATGTTGTCACAAATTACCGGATTTCCTTCTTTGGCTGAATAATACTGTTTTGTATATACACTTAGGTTGTTTATAGATCTCATATCTTGGCTGTTGTGATATTACTTTAAGGAACAAATAAGTGCAGATATTTCTTTAAGATATTGATTTCATTTCCTTTATATATATATCCAGAAGTGGAAGTGATGTATCATGAAGTAATTTTATTTTTTAATTTTTGAGAAAACTCCAAACTATTTTTAAAAACTTATTTTTATTTAAATTCAAGTTAGTTAATATAGTATAGTATTATTTCCATATTTTCATAATTTTCAGGAGTAAAATTTAGGTGATTCATCACTTAAATATAACACCCAATGCTTGTCACAAGTGCCCTTCTTAATGCCCATCATCTTTTTACTCCATTCTCCCACTCACCTCCCCTCCAGCAACCTTCAGTTTGTTCTCTATAGTTAAGAGACTCTCATGGTTTGCCTCCCTCTCTGTGTTTACTCTATTTTATTTTTCCTTCTCTTCCCCTATGCTTATGTTTTGTTTCTTAAATTCCACATGACTGAAATCGTATGGTATTTGTATTTCTCTGACTAATTTCACTTAATATTAGTATTTCCCTTTCTTTACATACTCTAGTTCCATCCATGTCATTATACATGTCAAGATTTCATTCTTTTTAATAGTTGACTAAATAGAATATATACTCTCTATATATATTTTATATATAGAATAGAATATATTATATATACACACATACACACACACAAATGGAGGGGGAGAAAGAGAGAAGGCACATTTTCTTTATCCATTCATCAGTTGATGGGCATTTGGGTTATTACCATAATTTGGTTATTGTTGATAGTGCTGCTATAAGCATTGGGGTGCATGTGCCTCTTCAAATCACTATTTTTGTATCCTTTTAATAAATACCTAGTAATGTAATTGATGGGTCTAGGGTAGTTATATTTTTAACTTTTAGAGGAACCTATTCCATACTGTATTCCAGAGTGGCTGTACCACTTGGCATTCCCTTTGCAAGAGGGTTCCCCTTTCTCAGCATTCTTGCCAACATCTGTTGTTTCCCAAGTTGTTCATTTTAGCCATTCTGATAGGTGTGAGGTGGTATCTCATTGTGGTTTTGATTTGTACTTCCATGATTATGAGTGATGTTGAGCATTTTTTCACGTGTCTATTAGCCATTTGTAGGTCTTCTTTGCAGAAATGTCTGTTCGTGTCTTCTACCAACTTTTTTTTTTAAAGATTTTATTTATTTATTTGACAGAATGAGAGAGATCACAAGTAGGCAGAGCAGCAGGCAGAATGAAAGTTTGACTTTTTCTTTGCTGATTTGGATGCCTTTTATTTCTTTTTGTTGTCTGATTGCTGAGGCTAGAACTTCCAATACTGAACAACAGTACTGAGAGTAGACATTCCTAACATGCTCTTAACCTTCTAGTTTTTCCTAAGCTTTCAGTTTTTCCCCATTGAGGATGGTATTAAGTTGTGGGTCTTTCATACATGGCCTCTATGATACTTTCTTGACGGTTTTTAACAAGAAAGGATGCTATATTTTGTCAATTGCTTTTTCTGCATCTATTGAGAAGGTCATATGGTTCTAATCCTTTCTTTTTATTAATGTGATGTTTTAATTGATTGATTTGCAGATACTGGACACCTCTGCAGCCCAGAAATAAATCCCACTTGATCTGGTGAATAATCCTTTTAATAAGTACTCTTGGATTTGATTAGCTAGTACCTTGTTGAGAATTTTTACATCCAGGTTCATCAGGGATAGTGCTCTGTAATTCTCCTTTTTTACTGGAGTCTTTGTTTGGTTTGGGAATCAAGGTAATGCCAGACTCAGAATTTCATTGTTTTTCATTGGAATTTTTCCTTCCATTTCTATTTTTTGGAACAGTTTCAGAAGAATAGGTATTAATTATTTTCTAAATGCTTCATAGAATTCCCCTGAGAAGCCATCCAGCTCTGGACTCTTGTTTGTTGGCAGACTTTTGATTATTCATGCAGTTTCTTTGCTAGTTATGGGTCTGTTCAAATTTTCTATTTCTTCTTGTTTCAGTTTTGTTCGTTTATATGTTCCTAGAAATTTATTCATTTCTTCCAGATTGCCCAACTTGCTGGCATATAATTGTTCATAATATTGTCTTATAATTGTTTGTATTTCTGCAGTGTTGATTGTGATCTCTCCTATTTCATTCATGATTTTATTTATTTTAGACCTTTCTCTTTTCTCTTGGTAAGTCTAGCTATGCATTTATCAATTTTGATACTTCTTTCAAAGATCCAGCTGCTAGTTCTATTGATCTATTCTACTGTTTTTGTTTTTGTTGTTGTTGTTTTAAAAATTTTCTCATTTATTTCTCCTCTTTTTAAAAAGATGTACTTATTTGAGAGACAGAGAGAGGAACAGCATGAGGGGGAGGGGCAGAGGGAGGAGAGAGAATCTCAAGCAGACTCCATGCTAAGCATGGAACCAGATATGGGGATTGATCCCAGGATCATGATCTGAGCTGAAACCAAAAGTTGGACACTTAAACGACTGTGCCACCTAGGGGCTCTATGCTCTTACCTTTATTATTTCCCTTCTTCTGCTGGTTATAGACCTTATTTGATGTTATTTTTCCAGCTACTTTAGGTGTAAGATCAGGTTATATCTTTGAAATGTTTTTTGCTTCTCAAGAAAGGCCTGCATTGCTATATACTTCTCTCTTTTGACTGCCTTTGCTGTATCCATTTTCATTTGCTTCCATGTATTTTTTTAAAATTTCTTCTTTTATTTCCTAGTTAAACCAATCATTCTTTAGTAGAATGTTCTCTAACCTCCATGTATTTGTGGTCTTTCCAAATTTTTTCTTGACTTCAAGTTTCATAGTGCTATGGTCTGAAAATATGCATGGTATGATCTCAAACTTTTTTTGTACCAGTTGAGGCCTGATTTGTGATCCCATGTGTGATTTATTCTGGAGAATGTTCTATGTGCCTTCAAAAAGAACATGTATTCTGCTGCTTTAAGATGAAATTCTCTGAGTAGAGCTGTTAAGCCCATCTGGTCCACTGTGTTATTCAAAGCCATTGTTTCTTTGTTGATCTTCTGCTTACATGATATAGTGCCCTTCTTCTACTCTTATGAAAGTCTTTAGTTTGAAATCTAGTATGTCTGATATAAGTATGGCTACTCTGGCTTTCTTTTGATGTCCATTTGCATGATAAATTGTTCTCCACCCCCTCACTTTTAATCTAGAGGTGTCTTTGTGTCTAAAATGAGTCCCCTGTAAGCAGGATACTGATAGGTCTTGTTTTTAATCCATTCTGATACACTGTGTCTCTTCATTGGAGCATTTAGCCCACTTACATTCAGACTAATTATTGATAGATACAAATTTAGTGCCATTGTATTACCTGCAAAGTCACTGTTCCTGTAGACTATCTCTGTTCTTTTCTAGTCTTTGTTGCTTTTTGTCTCTCTTTTCTGCTCAAATGGTCCACTTTAACATTTCCTGCAGAATTGGTTTAGTGTTCATGAACTTCTTTAGTTTTTCCTTGTCTTGGAAACTCTTCAGTCTCCTTCTATTCTGGATGATAGTCTTACTGGATGAAGTATTTTTGGCTGCATATCTTCCCAATTAGCATGTTGAATATAAAATTCTCTTCTGGCTGCCAACTTTCTGTGCACTGGTCTGCTGCTAACCTTATGTGTCTATCCTTGTAGTTTAAGGACCTTTTGTTCCCAGCTGCTTTTGGAATTCTCTTTATCTTTGTATATTGCAAGTTTCATGATGATATGTCTAGGTGTGACCTATTTTTGTTGATTTTGAGGGGCAATCTCGGTGCTCCTAGACTTGTATGCCTGTTTCTTTCCTCAAATTAGGGAAATTCTCAGCTATAATTTTTGCATTTTTCCCCTGCTCTTCTTCTTCCAGGACCTTTATGATATGGATATTATAAAGCTTTATGGAATCCCTGGGTTCCCTAAGTCTACCTTGGTTATCTAATAGTTTTCTTTCCTTCTTCTTTTCAGCTTCACTATTTTCCATAACTTTATCTTCAATATCACCTGTTCATTCCTCTGCTGCTTCTGTCCTCATTGTGATTAGATCTAGTCAGTTTTGTATCTCAGTAGTAGTATTTTTTTATTTCAGACTGACTAGCTTTTAGGTCTTTTGTTTCTATAGCAAGGGTTTCTCTGACGTCTTCTACTTACTTCTTTCAAGCCTGGCTAGTATTATTATGACTATTGTGCTAAATTCTTGTTCAGATATATTGCTTATATCTGTATTAAGCAAATCCCTGGCTGTGATTTCTTCTTGATCTTTCTTTTGGGAAGATCCTTCCATCTTGTTACTTTGCATGCTTCCTGCTCCTGAGAGTAATGCTGTATTAAGAAAGGGCCATACACTGTCTAGCACCTGGTGCTTCAGGAAGTGTTTCTGGTGTATGCTGTGTGCACTCTGCTGTTGCGTTTTGGCTGCTTTCTCCCACAGATTCAATTCTCTGCAGAGTTCCTCCTTTCTTACAGTGAGCAGTGTTTGGACCTTAGAAATAAGCTTAGAATGAAAGAGGAGGAGGAGGAGGAAGAGGAAGAAGAAGACTGATATAAGAGAGAGAGAGAGAAAAGGAAATGAAAAAGACAAAAACTATAAGCCTGATTCTAAAGGAGAAAAAAAAAGAAAAAAATATATAAAGGCTGGTCCTACTTCCACCACAACTGAAACTGATACTTTGGAGCCTCTATGATTAGGAGACTTGGTGCATGCAGGATACCTGTGATAGAATTCTGGGGGAGAGACTCACTGCAGCTGGCTCACAATCAGACCTGCACTAGTAACCATGCACTTGTAGGGCCCAGTGGGGCAGGGTTTGGTGTAAGCAGTTCCTGCCTCCACTGGGGGCAATGTGTCCCTCACTGAAGTCCCACAGTACTGGTGGGAGGGAGCTGGGAGATGGCATCACTCTACCCTCTCATTGCTGTGGAGGGGAATTTGCTGCAGCCACTATTCAGGGAGGCCTCAGAGAAAAGCAAACAATCTCTTTTCCTGTGTCCCAGGTCTGTCAGATCTCTACCCTCACCCGTCTGTGCCTGGGGCCATTAATATGCCCAGTGCCACAGGTCTCCTATGTTTTATATCTGGAGCGCCACTGGGATTTGAAACTCTGAATCTTAATCGAGCAAGGCATATACCTGCTCCCCTCCTCTGGAGGAGTACCTCCCTATGCTGTGTCTGGTGCTGGGTTTGCTGTTGTTTGTTTTTTTTCCAGAAAAACAGTTGTACACCTGCATCGGTGGCTGGAGTCTATGGGGAAGCACATTGAACAGCAGCAACCAGGTTATCTGCCCTCTACCATGACTCTGTCCCCTACTGATAAACAGCTCCTCAATGGTACCCACAGGGTCTTTGTTCTTGGAGAGGCAATATACTTGCTTCCAAATGGACTCCAGTCAGGGGAACATTCTGTCCCAGTGCAAGCCAAGGGATCCCTATACCAAGCTGTCCACTCCTGTGCCTATCTATACTATTTTCCATAGTGGCTGCACCAATTTCCATTACTACATATGGGTTCCCTTTCTTCCATATCCTAACCAACATTTGTTATCTTTTGGGTTTTTTAATAATAGTATTCCTAACAGATGTGAAATTATATCTCACTGTGGCTTTGATTTGCATTTCCCTGATGATTAGTGATGGTGAGTACCTTTTCATGTACCTGTTGTCCATTTGAGAATCTTCTTTGGAAAAATACCCATTCTGTTCCTCTGCCCATTTTTTTTAATTTTTAATTTTTTTCTTATTTAAGCTTTTTTAATTTAAACATACAATGTAACCCCACTACCCTCTCCCAACCCCTCCCTCCCCCACGCCCCTCAGTTTGTTTTATGACATTAAGAGTCTCTTTTGGTTTGTCTCCCTCACGATCCCATCTTCTTTCATTTTTTTCTTTTCCTACCACCTTAACACCCACCTGTTGCATCTCCACTTCCTCATATCAGGGAGATCATGTGATAGATGTCTTTCTCCAGTTGACTTATTTCGCTAAGCATAATACGCTCCGGTTCCATCCATGTCGTCGCAAATGGTAAGATTTCATTTTTTTTGATGGCTGCATAGTATTCCATTGTATATATATATCACTTCTTCTTTATCCATTCATCTGTTGATGAACATCTAGGTTCTTTCCATAACTTGGCTATTGTGGACATTGCTGCTATAAACATTCGGATACACGTGCCCCTTTGGATCACTACGTTTGTATCTTTAGGGTAAATACCCAGTAGTGCAATTGCTGGGTCATAAGGTAGCTCTATTTTCAATTTTTTGAGGAACCTCCATGCCGTTTTCCAGAGTGGTTGCCCCAGCTTGCATCACCACCAACAGTGTAGGAGGGTTCCCCTTTTACCACATCCTCGCCAGCATCTGTCATTTCCTGACTTGTTCATTTTAGCTATTCTGACTGGTGTGAGGTGGTATCTCATTGTGGTTTTGATTTGTATTTCCCTGATGCCCAGTGATGTGGAGCACGTTTTCATGTGTCTGTTGGCCATCTGGATGTCTTCTTTGCAGAAATGTCTGTTCATGTCCTCTGCCCATTTCTTGATTGGATTGTTTGTTCTTTGGGTGTTGAGTTTGCTAAGCTCTTTATAGATTTTGGATACTAGCCCTTTATCTGATATGTCGTTTGCAAATATCTTCTCCCATTCTGTCAGTTGTCTTTTGGTTTTGTTGACTGTTTCCTTTGCTGTGCAAAAGCTTTTGATCTTGATGAAGTCCCAATAGTTCATTTTTGCCCTTGCTTCCCTTGCCTTTGGCGTTGTTCCTAGGAAGAAGTTGCTGCGGCTGAGGTCGAAGAGGTTGCTGCCTGTGTTCTCCTCAAGGATTTTGATGGATTCCTTTCTCACGTTGAGATCCTTCATCCATTTTGAGTCTATTTTCGTGTGTGGTGTAAGGAAATGGTCCAATTTCATTTTTCTGCATGTGGCTGTCCAATTTTCCCAACACCATTTGTTGAAGAGGCTGTCTTTTTTCCATTGGACATTCATTCCTGCTTTGTCGAAGATTAGTTGACCATAGAGTTGAGGGTCTATTTCTGGGCTCTCTATTCTGTTCCATTGATCTATGTGTCTATTTTTGTGCCAGTACCATACTGTCTTGATGATGACAGCTTTGTAGTAGAGCTTGAAGTCTGGAATTGTGATGCCACCAACTTTGGCTTTCATTTTCAATATTCCTTTGGCTATTCCGGTCTTTTCTGGTTCCATATAAATTTTAGGATGATTTGTCCCATTTCTTTGAAAAAATTGGATGGGATTTTGATAGGCATTGCATTGTGTAGATAGCTTTAGGTAGCATAGACATTTTCACAATATTTATTCTTCCAATCCATGAGCATGAAACATTTTTCCATTTCTTTGTGTCTTCCTCAATTTCTTTCATGAGTACATTATAGTTCTCTGAGTATAGATTCTTTGCCTCTTTGGTGAGGTTTATTCCTTATGGTTTTGGGTGTAATTGTAAATGGGATTGACTCCTTAATTTCTCTTTCTTCTGTCTTGTTGTTGGTGTAAAGAAATGCAACTGATTTCTGTGCATTGATTTTATATCCTGACACTTTACTGAATTCCTGTACAAGCCCTAGCAGTTTTGGAGTGGAGCCGTTTAGGTTTTCCACATATAGTATCATATCATCTGCAAAGAGCGATAGTTTGACTTCTTCTTTGCCGATTTGGATGCCTTTAATTTCTTTTTGTTGTCTGATTGCTGAGGCTAGGACTTCTAGTACTATGTTGAATAGCAGTGGTGATAGCGGACATCCCTGCCGTGTTCCTGACCTTAACGGAAAAGCTCTCAGTTTTTCTCCATTGAGAATGATACTTGCGGTGGGTTTTTTCATAGATGGCTTTGATAATATTGAGGTATGTGCCTTCTATCCCTACACTTTGAAGAGTTTTGATTAGGAAGGGATGTTGCACTTTGTCAAATGCTTTTTCAGCATCTATTGAGAGTATCATATGGTTCTTGTTCTTTCTTTTGTTAATGTAGTGTATCACGTTGATTGATTTGCGGATGTTGAACCAACCCTGCTGCCCTGGAATAAATCCCACTTGGTTGTGGTGAATAATCCTTTTAATGTACTGTTGGATCCTATTGCCTAGTATTTTGGTGAGAATTTTCGCATCTGTGTTCATCAAGGATATTGGTCTGTAATTCTCGTTTTTGATGGGATCCTTGTCTGGTTTGGGGATCAAGGTGATGCTGTCCTCATAAAATGAGTTTGGAAGTTTTCCTTCCATTTCTATTTTTTGGAACAGTTTCAGGAGAATAGGAATTAATTCTGATTTAAATGTTTGGTAGAATTCCCCTGGGAAGCCATCTGGCCCTGGGCTTTTGTTTGTTCGGAGATTTTTGACGACTGTTTCAATCTCCTTACTGGTTATGGGTCTATTCAGGTTTTCTATTTCTTCCTGGTTCAGTTTTGGCATTTTATATGTCTCTAGGAAACCATCCATTTCTTCCAGATTGTCAAATTTGTTGGCATAGAGTTGCTCATAATATGTTCTTATGATTGTTTGTATTTCTTTGGTGTTGGTTGTGATCTCTCCTCTTTCATTCATGATTTTATTTATTTGGGTCCTTTCTCTTTTCTTTTGGATAAGTCTGGCCAGGGGTTTATCAATCTTATTAATTCTTTCAAAGAACCAGCTCCTAGTTTCATTGATTTATTCTATTGTTTTTTTTTTTTTTTGGTTTCTATTTCATTGATTTCTGCTTTGATCTTTATTATTTCTCCTCTCCTGCTGGGTTTTGGCTTTCTTTGTTGTTCTTTCTCGAGCTCCTTTAGGTGTAGGGTTAGGTTGTGTATTTGAGACTTTTCCTGTTTCTTGAGATAGGCTTGTATCACTATATATTTTCCTCTCAAGGTTGCCTTTGCTGTGTCCCACAGATTTTGGACCATTGTGTTTTCATTATCATTTGTTTCCATGGTTTTTTTCAATTCTTCTTTAATTTCCTGGTTGACCCATTCATTCTTTAGAAGGATGCTGCTGAGTCTCCATGTATTTGTGCTCTTTCCAAATTTCCTCTTGTGATTGAGTTCTAGCTTCAGAGCATTGTGGTCTGAAAATATGCAGGGAATGATCCCAATCTTTTGATACCTGTTGAGACCTGATTTATGACCCAGGATGTGATCTATTCTGGAGAATGTTCCATGGGCACTAGAGAAGAATGTGTATTCTGTTGCTTTGGGATGGAATGTTCTGAATATATCTGTGATGTCCATCTGCTCCAGTGTGTCATTTAAGACCTTTATTTCCTTGTTGATCTTTTGCTTGGATGATCTGTCCATTTCAGTGAGGGGTGTGTTAAAGTCTCCAACTATTACTGTATTCTTGTCAATGTGTTTCTTTGATTTTGTTAGTAATTGGTTTATATAGTTGGCTGCTCCCATGGTAGGGGCATAGATATTTAAAATTGTTAGATCTTCTTGTTGGACAGACCCTTTGGGTATGATATAGTGTCCTTCCTCATCTCTTGTTATAGTCTTTGGCTTAAAATCTAATTGATCTGATATAAGGATTGCCACCCCAGCTTTCTTCTGATGTCCATTAGCATGGTAAATTGTGTTCCACCCCCTCACTTTCAATCTGGAGGTGTCTTCAGGTCTAAGATGAGTTTCTTGTAGGCAGCATATGGATGGGTTTTGTTTTTTTATCCATTCTGAAACCCTGTGTCTTTTGATTGGGGCATTTAGCCCATTTACGTTCAGGGTAACTATTGAGAGATATGAATTTAGTGCCATTGTGTTGCCTGTAAGGTGATTGTTACTGTATATTGTCTCTGTTCCTTTCTGATAATACTTTTAGGGTCTCTCTTTGCTTAGAGGACCCCTTTCAATATTTCCTGTAGGGCTGGTTTGGTGTTTACAAATTCTTTCAGTTTTTGTTTGTCCTGGAAGCTTTTTATCTCTCCTTCTATTTTCAATGATAACCTAGCTGGATAAAGTATTCTTGGCTGCATGTTTTTCTCGTTTAGTGCTCTGAATATATCATGCCAGTTCTTTCTGGCCTGCCAGGTCTCTGTGGATAAGTCTGCTGCCAATCTAATATTTTTACCATTGTATGTTACAGACTTCTTGTCCCATCCTGCTTTCAGGATTTTGTCTTTGTCGCTAAGACTTGTAAATTTTACTATTAGATGGCAGGGTGTGGACCGATTCCTATTGATTTTGAGGGGTGTTCTCTGCACCTCCTGGATTTTGATGCTTGTTCCCTTTGCTATATT
Organism: Taxidea taxus jeffersonii; assembly: GCA_003697995.1. Lineage (NCBI taxonomy): Eukaryota > Metazoa > Chordata > Mammalia > Carnivora > Mustelidae > Taxidea > Taxidea taxus. Next base: position 22,440 of record RCUC01166680.1, read on the forward strand.
AGGGAAATTCTCTACAATAATCCTCTCCAGTATACCTTCTGCTCCTCTTTCTCTTTCTTCTTCTTCTGGAATCCCAATTATTCTAATGTTGTTTCATCTTATGGTATCACTTATCTCTCGAATTCTCCCCTCGTGGTCCAGTAGTTGTTTGTCTCTCTTTTGTTCAGCTTCTTTATTCTCTGTCATTTGGTCTTCTATATCACTAATTCTTTCTTCTGCCTCATTTATCCTAGCAGTAAGAGCCTCCATTTTTGATTGCACCGCATTAATAGCTTTTTTTATTTCAACTTGATTAGATTTTAGTTCTTTTATTTCTCCAGAAAGGGCTTTTATTTCTCCAGACAGGGTTTCTCTAATATCTTCCATGCCTTTTTCGACACCTGCTAGAACCTTGAGAATTGTCGTCCTGAATTCCAGATCTGACATATTACCAATGTCTGTATTGATTAGGTCCCTAGCTTTCGGTCCTGCCTCCTATTCTTTTTTTTGTGGTGAGTTTTTCCGCCTTGTCATTTTGTCCAGATAAGAATCCACTGTTCTCCTTGTTAAGTGAACTTGGTCTTGGCTGGATTTCTTTGATCTTCTGGGGGAGGGGCCTGTTGTAGTGATTCTCAAGTGTCTTTGCCCCAGGCGGAATTGCACAGTCCTTACCAGGGGCCGGGCTAAGTAATCCTCTCAGGTTCACTTTCGGGAGCTTTTGTTCCCTGAATGCTTTCCATAGAGTTCTGGAGGACGGGAATGAAAATGGCGGCCTCCCAATCTCCGGTTCCGAGGAGCCAAGAGCTACGGACCCCAGTCTTCAGTGCGCCTTCAGAGAAAAGTGTTTAATCACTCCCGTCTCCCCAGTCTCCGTTCGCGCTCGGAGACCGTGCTCGTAGATAATCATGCATAATCAGTCCTGTCTCACTGGCTTCTGGGAGTGCTCCGAGCTCACCCAGCCTGTGACCAAGCGTCTCTGTCTCTGGCAGAGTCCCACCTGGAGTCTCCGAACCCCGTAGATCCCTGAGCTCTCCCGGGTCTGAGTCTCCCCAGATCTTTTGGGGACCCATCCACAGAGCACCGGCCCGTGTCACAGACCATGGCTCTAGGAAACCTCGGCTCTGTCTCCACAGCCGGTTTCCCTGCTCTAATATCTGTGAGCTCTGTGACACTCAGACACCCCGCATCCTTCTGTGACACTGTGGGACCTGAGTCCATGCTGTCCCCGCGAGGTCTTCACCCCAGTTTAGCCTCTGGAGTGATGTCCCTCCCTGGAGCAGACTTTTAAAAGTCCTGATTTTGTGCTCCGCCGCTTGCCGGAGCCGGCCCCTCCCCCTGGGGTCTATCTTCCCGTCGCGTTGGATTCACTTCTCCGCTGGTCCTACCTTTCAGAAAGTGGTCGATTTTCTGTTCCTAGAATTGTTGTTTTTCTTCTCTTCGATCTCCTGTTGGATTTGTAGGTGTTCGGAATGGTTTGATAGGCTATCTAGCTGATCTCCTGCTGCCTGGTGTCGTCTCAGCCTGCTACTTCTCCACCATCTTGACTCCTCCCCCCCTCTGCCATTTTTTAATTAGGTCATTTTTGTTTTCTATTCAGTTGTATGAGCTCTTTACATATTTTGAATATTAACTCCTTATCATATACATGATTTGCAAATTTTTTCTCCTATTCCAGGAGTTGCCTTTTTATTTTATTGCTTTTTTAACTCTCCAGAAACTTTTTAGTTTGATGTAATCCCACTTACTACATTTTGCTTTTGTTTCTTTTGCTTTTGGTGTCATACCCAAAAAATCCACGTCAAGACCAATGTCAATGAGCTTTTGCCTTATATTTTATTACAGGAACTTTAAGGTTTCAGAAATTATGTTTAAGTCTTTAATCCATTTCAGGTTCACTTTTGTGAACAGTATAAAAAAGAGATCCAGTTTCATTCTTCTGCAGAGCTACCCAGTTTCCATGGCCCCATTTATTGAAGAGACTATCCTTTCTCCACTGAGTCTCTTGTCACATATTAGTTGACCATATAAGGAAAATTTATTTCTGGGCTCTTTATTCCATTTCATTGGTCTATGTGTCTATTTTTCATATAGTACCACATTGTTTTGATTATTATAGCTTTGTAGTATAGTTTGAAATCAGGAAGTGTGATGTCTCCAGCTTTGTTTTTTCTCAGGGTTGCTTTGACTCCTTGGAATCTTTTGTAATTCCATACAAACTTTAAAATCATTTTTGTCTATTTCTGTGAAAAATGCCACTAGAATTTTGATAAGGATCATACTAAACATATAGATGTCTTTGGGTAATATGGTATTTTAACAATAAATATTAATTCTTCTGATCCATAAACAGGATCTTTTTCCATTTGTCTATGTCATCTTCAATTTCTTTTATCAAATTCTTGTACTTTTTAGTGGATAGATCTTTAATTTCCTTAAATTTTTTATACATATTGTTTTTGATGCTCTTGTGAATGAGGTGTTGATTTCTTTTTCAGATATTTCATTGTTAGTATATAAAGACACAAACTATTTTCTTACATTGATTCTATATTATGCAACTTTATTGAATTTGTTCATTAGTTCTTATAATTTTTTGGTGGATTCTTTAGGATTTTCTACAGATCATATCATTGACAAAGATCAAAGATATGATGACAAAAATGACATCATATCATTCAAAGATCATATCATTGACAAAGACAAGTTTACTGTTTCCTGTACGATTTGAATGCATTTTATTTTCTTTATTGCCTAAGTGCTCTGACTGTAGTACTATGATGAAGAGGAGTGGTGATAGTGAGTACATTTCTTGTTCCTGATCTTAGAAGAAAATCTTTTAACTTCTCATCACTAAGTATGATGTTAGCAGTGGACTTGTCATATTGGCCTTTATAATGTTGAGATATATTGCTTCTATACCCAGTTTGTTGAGTGTTTTTTATCACAAAAGTATGTTGTATTTTGTCAAATGATTTTGTGCAGTTATTGATATAATCATTTTTTATCTTTCCTTCTTTTAATTGTGGTGTACCATATTAATTGATTTGCATGTGTTGAACCATCTTTCATCCCACAGGCAAATTCTGCTTGATGATGGTGTTAGCTCCTTCTAATGTCGTGCTGAATTTAGTTTGCTAATATATTTGAGAATTTTTACATTTAATTTCATCAGAAATATTGGTGTATAGTTTTCTCTTTTGTGTAGTGTCCATATATGGCTTTGCTGTCAGGATAATGCTGGCCTCATAAAATTGGTTTGGATTGTTCCCTCTCTTCTTTTTTGGAGGAAGACTGTGAGGACTAATATTAATTCATTTCTAAATCTTTGGTAGAATTCACCAGTGAAACCAACTGGTTATAAAATTTTCTTTGTTGGAAAATTTTTGATTACTGATTCCATCTCTTTACTTGTAATTTGTCTGTCCAGATTTTTCTATTCATTAGTTAGCCTTGATAAGTTGTACAGCCTTGGTTCTAGATATGTATCCATACCTTCTAAGTTATCAAATTTGTTGTGATACAACTGTTCTTCATTTCTCATGATCCTCTGTATTTCTGTGGTATCAGATATAGTCTTCTCTTTCATTTCTGATTTTATCTGAGTATTCTCTCTCTCATCTATGCTAAAGGTTTATCAACTTTTTATCTTTTAAAAAGCTGCTCTTAGTTTTGCTAATCTCTACTTTTTGTCTCTAATTTCATTTTTTTCTGAAAATGCACACAATTTTAATAAAACCTCTTATTCGAATTACAGGCATCAATGCCCACAAACGCCAGAAATCTTAGCACTCATCATTATTAGTGAATGGAAGAGAAATGCCTAGAATCAATAGGCATAATATTCCATGCTATAAGCCTAACTCTAGTTCAAAGGGTTCCATGTCCACTTTTGAACATAGCAATTACATGATCCCATATATTTCCTCATTGATTAACCTGCTTTGAGGGGAATTTGTCCTTATGCAACCAAAGTACAGCTGTGCATGTGCATGTTATGAAGAGGAATGGCAAAGACAGACAAAATTGATAAAATTATTTATACACATTAGTGGGTTAAAATGAGCAGAGAGGAAAAGAAAAATTTGAAAGAATGAGAAATGATATTTATAACAAATGTGTACAAGTTGGCAAATAAATTGATAAAAAGTGTTAACAGTCTCATATCACTACATATGTATTTTATATTTTTAACACATTATATACAGGATACCTTTAGTGAGTCAACAGTGCAGCTATTTCTATTAGCTTCTACACACACATTTACCAACACTTATCTTACTGAGGCCTAATTTGTGACCTAGTATGTGATCTATTCTGGAGAATGTACCATGTGCACATGAAAAGAATTCTGCTGCTTTAGGATGAAATGTTCTGAATATATCTGTGAAGTCCATCAGGTCAAGTATTTCATTCAAAACCACTGTTTTCTTGTTGATTTTCTGCTTAGATGATCTGTCCATTGATGTAAGGGGCTGTTAAAGTCCCCTACTATTATTGTATTATTCTCAATGAGTTCCTTTATGTCCCTTATTGTATTATATATTTGGATGATTCCAAATTGGGCACATAAATATTTACAATTGTTCGATCTCCTTTAACGTGTTGAATGGGAAAAATCTCAGCCAAGAATACTCTATCCAGCAAGACTATCATTCAGAATAGAAGGAGAGATAAAGAGTTTCCCAGCAAACAAAAACGGAAAGAATTTGACCACTAAACCAGCCCCACAAGAAATATTAAGGGGACCCTGAGTGGGAAGGAAAGACCAAAAGCAACAAATACTAGAAAGTAACAGAGAAAATCTTCAGAAACAATGACAAAAGAAGAAATAAAATGGCACTAAATACATATTTATCAATTAAGTACTCCAAATATAAATGCTCTAATAAAAAAACAAGCGTGTAAGAATGGATAAAACATACCAAGAGCCATCTATATGCTGCCTACAAGGAACTCAGATGGGGAAACATTTATCAGGCAAATGGACATCAAAAGAAAACCAGAATAGCAATACTTATCAGACAAACTAGATTTTAAAATCATGAGTGTAAGAAGAGATGAAGAAGGGACTATATCATAATAAGGTGGTCTATCCAACAAGATCTTACATATATATTTTAAAACTTAAGCATAAGAATAAAAAAACCTTGTAATTCTATTATCTAATAAAGCCATTTTGTCATTCATTTACATATCAATACCTAGATCTATTTGTATAATTAACCACATTCCTATTCTGGGATACTTAGGGATATTCCGGGATATTCTGGGAAACCTTCAGTTTCACTATTAAAAGTAGTATGCGGGGCGCCTGGGTGGCTCAGTGGGTTAAAGCCTCTGCCTTCGGCTCAGGTCATGATCCCAGAGTCCTGGGATCAAGCCCCACATTGGGCTCCCTGCTCAGCGGGGAGCCTGCTTCCTCCTCTCTCTCTCTCTCTGCCTACTTGTGATCTCTGTCTGTCAAATAAATAAATAAATAAAATCACTAAAAAAAAAAAAAGTAGTATGCAATAGATGTCTTTATTTCTATTAATTTCTTTCAAATTGCTTTCTAAAGGACAAATTGTTCAATCAAATATGAAAGGTTTTGACTTACAGTTCCTTTTTTTAAAATTTATTTATTTACTTTAAAAAGAGAGAGAGAGAACGGGTTTGGGGGTGGTCAGAGGGAGAAGCAGACTCCCTGCTGAGCAGGGAGCCTGACACAGGGCTTGATCCTAGGACTCCAGAATCATGACCAGAGCCAAAGGCAGAGGCTTAACCAATTGAGCCACCCAGGCACCCCTTGATTTACAGCTTTAAAGATAAAAGTGATATAGCATTATCATGGTTTTCTTTTTCTTTACTTATTATACAGGTTAAATATTTTTATGTATTTTCTGGGTAATTATCCCCATATCATCAGACCATTTTTTTTCTCCTAGATTATTTTGTTTTTCTACTTGTATGAAAAAATCACTTAATATATTAGAGACAGTGACTTTCAGCCTTTTATAAATGTTGCAAAATGTTCTGTATGGTTTCTTTTGCCTTCTTATTTATGACTGGTATTCATAAAGAATAATTTAAAGTGTTAAATTGTCACATTAGAGTACATGAGCAAAACTCATTGCTATAACATTAAAATGAAAGAATGAACGGAACAAGAGGAAGAAAAAGGAATAGCTTATGATGCTTAGAGAAGAGAAAGAGGAGCATGACCAGAAATAACACCAAATTAGCTTGGGGCACTGAGTTGTGCCACAGGCAATACAGAGTAACTAAAGGGAAAAATGAGGCAGTGGGACTTGTGACTATTCTGAAATAAATAGGACATGTTTTTAATGTTGAGATATAATAGCAAATAAGAGAATATAACTGAATCAAAGAAAAATTTTATTTCCCTGACTTCTCTTATTTCCCTGATTTCTCTCATTCTTTCCCTCTCCCCCTTCTCCTCTTACTCCTCCTTCACCCTGTCCCTTAAAGGCCTTTGTATGGTGTATTGTGTATTGCCATAGTTCTAAAACTAAGTACTAACTATTGTGATTTTTTTTTTAATTTTATTTATTTATTAGAGAGAGCGAGCACAGGCAGACAGAGAGGCAGGCAGAGGCAGAGGGAGAAGCAGGCTCCCTGCCGAGCAAGGAGCCCGATGTGGGACTCGATCCCAGGATGCTGGGATCATGACCTGAGCCGAAGGCAGCTGCTTAACCAACTGAGCCACCCAGGCGTCCCCTAACTATTGTGATTTTATAAAAACATTTGGTATATGGTATTTCATCAATGGATCATAGATCTGAACTCTTTATCTTATAAAATGCATGAAGAGGAGAAATAAATAACCCTGAGTTTTCTTATACAGGTAGATCTGGACTCTCAGCAATTTCTGTCTTAATTGCTCCTATTAAAAATTTGGACATTTTTACACAAATATTCTCACCTTCTTCCTCACCTTCATTCTGTTCCAGTATTCATTCTTATTTTCGAATTGGTTCTTTAATGTAAATGTTGGCACAGGCTACTCTAGTAGAAAATTTAACTATACATTATTTCATTAACTATTATTATTACATATATTATTATACATTACATATTTATTAACTATTATCATTATTAGCTATATATACTATTTATACTTTATATATTCATTCATCTAAAGCCTTTTTAACAAAGAAAAACCAATTATAGACAATATATCTAATTGGATTCTATCTGACATGATTTCAGATGTTGCTCACAGGAGATGAAAGCTTTGGTATGCTTCCAAAGTAAATGTAGTAAATCCCTCCCTGAAAATTTACATTCCCTTGCTTTTGCACATTTCAATTTATGTCATTTAGAGTTGCTCTATATGTTTCATTAGGGATGCTAATTGATCTCAACACATTATTTATAGAAAACACCTTTTGCCTACAAAGTTCCATTGTAATTACTTATTGAGATGTTACTTGCATTGTTCATAGAACTTTAACTGGTACAAACTAAAATAGAAATCTAATTTATTTTTCTATAAATCTTCTTAAGGCTCACTTAATTCTTAATTCCTACAAGAGTGTTTTAATCTTCCAGAGCAGAGACAACTTTCTAGATTATAAATAAGGAGTATTCTTTTCCTGTTTTTGTAAATGTTAGATTGATAGCATTCCTTCTACTATCATTTAAAAACTTTTCAGAGTATTATTGGTTTTATTGTCAAAAAACATTCCCATGGCAATTAACACAAATGTCTCAAGGTCAAAAAAATTATATACTCTCAAAAATCAGAAGGATATGGCTCTAATCATGGAGACACTTAGAAGTAACCTGTCTAATTCATGATATGATTATAGGAGTTATTTAGTTATCAGTTTTCATGCCAGTAAGAGTGGGAGATGTGAAGAACAAGAAGATATTCATTAGGAGAAGCAAGCACTATCAATCCTGAGAATCTGTTGGCATTGGAATTAAGTTCGCATCCAGTTCTGCACTTAATGATTCTGTAACTTAGGCAAATTAATTTCATGATCTAAGCTTAAGTTTCACTCAAAAAATAGTAATAGTACCCTCTAGCTCTTAAAGGTAAATGTTGAATGCTACATGAATAATATCCATAAAAAACTGAGCACTATGGAATATGACAAATTTATAAATGACACTTACCATTATTATTTTTATTCTATATAATTTCACCTATAAAATGAATTTTTAAAAATATGACATCATTGACTACTCTTACTTGTAGTCCTTTAAGCAAGAATTTATTAATGAATAATCCAAACTGCTTAACATCTTCAAGAGCTGTTTAACATGACTAGAAATTCTAAACTATATGAGATTAGATTATATTCTAGAATCCTGTCTTTTCATAGTCTGTGTTACCAAACTAGTAAATAGTTTATTTGATTATTTGCATTTTATAGAAAATAGGAACATAAATGTTCTATATATGGATATGATTTTATTATTGTGACCGAGAGGTAGAATTAAGCAACAGATAAAAAACTTGCTAGCTATATGAATAGTTTAGTGATGCTCTACAGCATTTAGAACTACCAAGTCATATCCTACAGGTGAGTTCATTCAAACACAGTACTCAAGAGGACACTTTAAAATTCATTCATGTTTGGTGGGCATTTGAGTTGTCAATGCTCTTAAAAATCAGGTATTTCTCATGTAAGTATAAAAATTCTCAAAAACCTAGGTTGGCCACCTGTCAATACTCATTTTTTAAATCAAAGTCTCTTCTGTACCAGATAGTGCAACCTGTTGAGTTCTCAACTTTCTAAGTTCATAAGCTATTATGAAGTTACTATTGGAAGAAAATATCAAACCTACTTTTGGGTGATCAATTCGCTCATAAAAAAAAAATGGTTTATCATGGAGGAAAGATAGGAACTGGATTTCTAAACTTCAACAACAAATATCAAGTGCCCTTTAGGCACATGTCATCTGTTTAATCAACAACATATTGACTAGTAACAGCACACTGGTGCCATCAACTGAACATAGTCTCACAATCATGAGCCACTTGGTTAAACCATTTGGCTCAGAAAGATAGCCACAAATATGTGAACTATTTCTTCTTCCTTTTTAACTTAGCTCTTTTCTTCTGTATTTTAGATCATGAAAAGCAATGCACTTAAAAAATACATACCATTAAAATGCTTATGTTTTAGAGTGGCATTCTTTTTTTTTAATGTTTTTTATTTATTTATTCTTAATTTTTAACTTTTATTTATTTATTTTTATTATGTTTTTTTTCTTTAAGCTTTTTTATTTAAACATATAATGTAATCCCACCACCCTCTCCCAACCCCTCTTCCCCCCCACCCCCCTCAGTTTGTTTTATGACATTAAGAGTCTCTTTTGGTTTGTCTCCCTCCTGATCCCATCTTGTTTCATTTTTTTTATTTTCCTACCACCTTAACCCTGTTGCATCTCCACTTCCTCATATCAGGGAGATCATGTGATAGTTGTCTTTCTCCGATTGACTTATTTCGCTAAGCATAATACACTCTAGTTCCATCCATGTCATCGCAAATGGTAAGATTTCATTTCTTTTGATGGCTGCATAGTATTCCATTGTATAAATATAACACATCTTCTTTATCCATTCATCTGTTGATGGACATCTAAGTTCTTTCTTAATGAGGCAGGGAAAGGACACAAAATTTTCTGAGTATCCTCTATCAGCTGTTTTTCTGTTGGGCATTGCTATAACCTTCGTGTTTTTGTCCTCACATGCCAAAAAATCTATCTGTTGAAATCTAATCCCCAATGTAATGGTGTTTGGAGGTACAGCCTTTGGGAGGTGAATTAACCTATCATGAGGCATTAGTGCTCTTATTAAGGGGACTGGAAGAATTCATTCTCTCCTTCTACTATGTGAGGACACAGTGAGAAGACAGCCATCTATGAACCAGGAAGCTGGACTTTATTAAGACATTAAATCTACAAGCACCATGATCTTGGAATCCCCACCTCCAGAATTGTGAGACATAAATTTCTGTGGTTTATAAGACATCCAGTCTGTTGTATTCTGTCATAGAATCTAAAAGAACTAAGACAGGTAACCTTTGCATAAACTATCCCTTGACACAACAGCCCTTTAATATAGGGATCACTGTATTCATGTTATCACTGAAGTCATTGAGGCACAGATTACAAACTAGCTCGGGTCGAAGTTCCAGGAACTCAACTATTTCTTAACACTGAATCTGTAACTTTTTTTTTTTTGAATATGTAATAACACTTAGAGTCCTTCAAAAGGCTGAAATGT